>CAIGRP010056545.1:0-40109 GCA_903798385.1 Fraxinus cuspidata
GTTGAATTGGGGATAAATGGAAATTGAAAGAGGAATTAGGGCTTTATGTCTTTTTACATACAATGATATTTTATTAATTTATAAATTGTATTTTCCTTTTCTTTAAATCTTTAGACTATCTAACTAAAAAAGATAGATGTTAGGCTTTATAAATAAATTTTTGTTTTGATTAAGCCTCTTAAATAAAGTCTCCTGTAAAAAAATGTGAGTAAATTTATCTTTTTCCCGTTTTCTTTTGTTTATTTGTATTATTTTATTTAATATTATATTTTACTGCTTTTCTCGTTAATCGCATTTTTTTATAAGCTCATTTTTTACTGATTTGTCATCAACTAATGACAATAATGTGCCATGTCTACGTTTCCTTATGCCAACTTAGCGAGACCATAGAGTTTTCTAACTCGATTTATCGAGTGATGGATAAAATAACGATTTGATAAGTTTGGTTACTATTTGGAAAATTTTAAAAGTTTAAATGTCAATGAGATAATAATTGATAAATTTGATGATCATTCGAAAAACTTTTAAAGTTTAATGGTCTATAGGATAATGATTTAATAAGTTCGATGACCATTTAAAAAAATTTTAGAGTCAAATGACCAATGAAAAACATTGTACAAAGTTCAATAACCATTTAAATTTTTTTTTTTTTTTACCGCGAAACTTTAGTTAGATTTATTGAACGAAACAATATTAATATGTGTATATTCTCTTTCTTTTGTTGTAAATGCTTAATCCTTGTAAGATAATGTTTTTTTTTCTTAATTTCCAAGAACATACCAGTTATAATAACAACATTGCGATACATCATTTTTATACATGATGCTTTTGAATAAGGATGTGTAAATTTGGTTTTTGGGGTAGTTTGAGAACGGATTGAATATTTTAATCATTTAAACTTTGACTACGCTTAATTTATGAAGTATGTATAATTTAATGCTACGTTAGATCATATCCTTGTAGATATCACAAGTTGAATTTCCTATTAGGGTACGTTTGATTGTAAGGGTGGAAAATAGGTGGAAAGAAAATGAATTCCAGAGAAAATAATTGTCTAAAACTTGTTTTCCAAGGAATTGTTAATTAAGTATGTTTAATTGGTATAATTTTCCACCAGAAATTTTTTAAGATTTTGGATTTTTTTGTGTTCGTTTGGCTTTGTTTTACATGAAAATTGTCATTTAAAGTGATAATTTTTTCCACAATTGGTTTATAAAATTTGTATCCATTGCCAAAAAGTAAAAAAAAATAAAATAAAATAAATTTTTTTCCTAAAAAATCATTTTTTCCATCAAAGTTTAGTATTCGTTTGGCTTCGTTTTATATGAAAATTTTCCATTCAAGTGAAAATGATTTTACAATTGATTATGAAATTTGTTCCAAAAAAAAAAAAGATATAAAAAAAAATGCTGGCTGGAAACCAAATTCTCACTGAAAAACAAGGAAAGAAGGCGCGTGGCTGGAAATCAAGAAAATGTTTAGCCTATAAAATGTTGCCAATCAAACATGCATTTTTTGAAAAAGATGGAATTTAATTTCCAATTCCATGGAAAAAGGTTGGTATCAAACATGGCCTTACACAATTAATAAGCTGGAATACTTTTAGTTTCAGTCCGTGAGTTTTATTTCTAATAGTTACATTAAAGAATACCATGTTATCCTTAAATTTGCATGATAGATAAAATATAAGTTACTTTTCTCTCTCTTCTGTTTAATATTCTTTCATTTATTAGGAACAATAGTTGCATAATCAGATTTTCATAATAAAAATTGATAAATCGACAGGACATATTCTATTCCCAAGTCAGTTATTTTCACGAGTAAGATTTGATTTCTCTTCCTTAACCCTTTGATATTGACGTAGAAGCAAAGTTCCATCGTTGAGTGCAAAATGGAAAAGTTTTGGAAAGTTACAATCCTCACCACAGAATAGTGCGCATACACGCGTTGTTCTTTTTGGCATCTGTTATTTTAACATAAATCTTCTTGGTTCTTGAAAAGAAACAGTTTGAGAAAGTTCAATTGGCCAAAATGAGTTTTAGACTCGCAGATTTATTGACATCCAATTTATTTTTGAATATAGTTGTTTTTCTTCCAGAATTCGCGAAACTAAACCCAAATGCTCCCTATTTTCTTCAATTTTGGAATAGATGAGGATGTTGTTAATAAATACAGTGACAAAGTTGTCAAAGAATTCCTTAAAGACTATTCTCATTAGTTAAATGTCATTTTCTAGTATTTATAATGGACCCATGAAGTATTTATAATGTCCGCATCTAGTACTATAGCATTTTCTGTACATCCGGTTTTATCTTTAGTTGAAGGTAGCCTGATCGAATTCAAATTCTCTATGTAACTTATCAAAGTTACGTTAACTATTATAGGAAGAGGGTATTTGTTCTTGATGGCGACCTTGTTGAATTCTCGATGGTCTATTGAAAAACAAGGTTCTAAAAGGGGCATAAGACCAGGAAACGGAGGTAGACGCATGCCTAGTGCTGTTGCACATGGGTAAGCTGGCACCACCATGTGACAGTAGTGCCGGATGCTACCGCAAGTGGGTCGTGTGAGAGCAGCAGCGCCGATGCTGCTGTAGTCGCCCGAATCCAAGAACCATCACAATTGTGATATGATCTATGATACGATGACAAGGTCGGACAATGATCCATTGATCATTGAGGAAGGATCTATGACTAGGTCGTGAGCGAAACGGGTCAAAAAATTAAGGGGACTACTTGCTCAAGCCACGATAGACGAAAAATTGATCATGGCAAGCAAATTGACAAGTTTCATATTAGACATGGAAGATAAAACGAAGTGGAGCAACTTAATTCAAGCAATGGACGAAGGAGACAAAAGGAACAATTATGCGGCCGCATAGGCAAATGGACAAGTTTCATATTGGGCATGAGAGATCAAACGAAGTGGAGCAACTTGATTCAAGCAATGGACAAAGGAGACGAAAGGAACAACCATGTGTCCGCATAGTATAAATCCGACTGCGAATTTTTTAAATTTCGAGTAATCTTCTAATTTAGTTAAAACTCTTGTATGATATTTTTTTTGTATATCTTTTGAGACTTAATTCCGTTTTTAAGTAGATTTTATGGGTTCCATATACATATGACTCATTCTATTCATTGTAAAACACACAATTTGAGAGATTATTTTAAAGCATTTTAATTTCTTCTCTTTTTTCATTGAATCAATTTTGAACTTATTTTGATTATTTCTTGTGGCATTCAACAAATTGAGTAAGATTCTTGAGTTTTGTAATCACATGGTCAACATATTGTCAGCGGTTGTGTAGGTTTCCTAATTCAATATTTTTGAATCAAGCTTAGACGTTGATTTCTTGACTTTCTTGAATTGAATCAATTTCGTGTAGATTTCGTAACTACCATTGCTACGTGGGTTGCATCAACTGAACACATGAATCTATTGGATCCACCAAAGACCGTTACATGACCGCAGCATATATTGCAGCTTATATTCTGAGCATGTTTGGCCTAGTATATAAGTAACAATTATTCTCCAGTTTCAGTGATTAACTTAAAGAACTTCAGAATTTTTTTTTATTACAATTAGAGTACAACTAGTACAGGAAAATCTAGAGTACTTAAGACTTGTCTATATTCAATTTATCACATGTTTCTCGCGCTAAAGAGAATCACATTCTTTCATCAGTTCACATACAAATTTGACCAAGGCATCAATTCTGGGCTACTTCCATAAATTCCAAGAGTAAAATTAATTAACCAAACAATTCACATGCATGCTTATACACCAAACTAAGTCACAAAATATCACTATAAATAGCAATAAGCAAGTCATGTATCAATACGATATTCTTCTCTATTTAGAAAAACATCATGGGTGTCATAACTTGTGACATTGAATTAACTTCCTCAGTCGCTGCAGCTAGAATGTTCGAGGCTGTTGTCCTCAACTCCGACAAGCTCATACCCAAGATCATGCCTCAGGCTATTGAAAGTGTTGAAATCCTTGAGGGTGATGAAGGTGTTGGAACCATAAAGCTCGTTAATTTTGGCGAAGGCAGCCAGTTTAAGAGCGTAAAGCACCACTTGGATGCTCTTTAGTTACAGCATTATTGAAGGGGATGTTCTCACGGGTATTTTTGAGTCAATTACTTATCACATCGAAATTGTAGCCACTGCTGATGGAGGATGTATTTGTAAGAACAGAGGCACTTACAACACCAAGGGTGATGTTCAAGATCACTGAGGAGAAAATTCAGGCCAGCAAAGAGAAAACTATAGCAATGTTCAAGGTTATCGAGGCCTAACTTCAGGCCAATCCAGATGCCTGAATCGAACATACTACATTTGACAAAGTGGGCTGGATGGTGCTTGACAGTCTGAAGAAAAGAACTTAATTATAGTGTTCAATCATGTTCAATATTGCGAGCTTAATTAAGACGGCTAAACTTGCAGTTTAGTTTTCCTGAGTACTGATATCACTAGAGCATTTATGGTTCTCTTTAATGTCATGTTTTCACTTGTTTTGCTCACAAGTTGTACTAAAGTGCTGTTTTCTATCATAAAAAATGCTTCTTGTATTATATAACATATTGAATTTTAAAGTATGAATTTAAGCAGAGTGGTTGTATTCCTATCATTGAACATATTCTGAATTAATTTTTGACTGTTATTGCAACAATTTTTATACTGTTCAAAGTTGAACAAAATGTAAGTATATATCTTTTGATGCTAATAGTCTTGTCACCACCTACTATATAAAACCTTCTATACTACTCAATAGAAGCAAAAATCCAGGATGAATTGGATTGGTGTAAGCTCTCCCGGGATGTACAACTCTCACGACCGACACCATTACGCCTAGTCCTACGAGGCTCTTATTATTGACCACGTGGCAGCTAGCTAAGTAATGGCAAGAAGCCACCTAAGGTTCACACTCCACATCAATTTGTTTACTTGGCCTAATTGAGGCCATCAATAAAGGAAGCCAATGCGAGTTAAGAATCCCAACCAAAGAGACATGTAGAGTGGGAACCTTCATGTCCGAGGCACCACATTCTACTACAGCGTATTTCTGAAGCGATGAGCCTTCATTCCACAATGCATCTTTCATAAGTTCATCTCATCCAAATGATTTTCCATACAAGATCTTCACGTGACTCATTAATTTGAAATCTTTTTAACGGATGCTTGTCAATCAATTTTTCAATTTACTTTTCAGCAATCAGGCCTAGAGTATAGGATAGCCACTTTTCAGAATCATTTAATACCACCTCAACCTAAGACAACAGAGATGACACCTATAAGGTTGACGCATTGGCTATTATAAGGCCATATGTCATCCCATTCAACAGTAACTACCTCTTATTTTCTACTATAAAAGCTCACAATTGGTGTCATTCATAGGTAATGCAAATTTACACTCTCAATAGTAACTTTGCTTGATAATTTTCTCTCTTCATTTATATGGTACACTAACTTGATTGTCGAAGTGCCTACGGCCATTTTCCCCACTATCAAAGAAGGCTTCGTGCATCTAACGTGTGTTCAAACGTATCATGTGAACTGGGAGTGGAGCTAAAATCTGTTGGTCACGCTATCCAGTCGAAAATTGAGGTCAACATACACCTTTCCTACCATAAGAGAGAGCATGAAAAAAAATCAAACGATTTACGTACACGTACTGAGTGCCTTCCCCAATTGCTAGAGAAGACCTGTAGTTAATAAAGGCCCTTGGAGAACTAATGAGAAGCCAAGGCAGCCTCAAACCCGACCCACTGAACCTAATTGTTGTAATGCATCAAGATGGAGGGTCTCAATTGACTCACATCCACGAGGGAACTAGTGCTCGATGTGGAGGAGAAATATTACTCTTTGAATTTATAGAATTTTTTTAAGCGAATATATATAAGCGTGATAAGATAATTATTTACTGCAACTTAGTTTGATCATACTCAACTTTCACTTGGAAAATAATGCAACGTTCTTAAGCTCTCTTCATTAGCAGAAGGGAAAAACCGCTAAACTTTGATGACACATTTGTATGGTCGAGCGGATGTAATTAAGCGGAAAAAAAAATCTATAATCCTATCAATTGTACTGTCTAAACCTGTCCAATATTACATAGTGCATGCCAAAAGTGTCGCTAAACTCAAGTAAGATTTGAAAAAACTATTCATGAGGCACAACTTTATCAATGATATCAAATAGGGGTTGTGGCTATAGTTTATCTTGTTACATATTTGCAGCACTGCCATAGAAAGTAATGAATTCCACAAGTCCAAGAAGAAATGAGTTACTATTATTTTGACACTGGCTCCACTCCTAAGCTCAAGATAAGTAACTTGTATAAGAAACAACCAAACATGTCTATTTTTCGCTTGTGTTAGCAATTATGAGTGCAGAAGTAATAATCAGCTAAATTTTACATAATTTTTTCACATTTTTTCTTGACAAAAATGAACTTTGAGAGATTAATAGGTTCACTAACCACGATGTCATATCTAAGGACATAAATTGATCCGCTATCACAACTAGGAATGTAAAATGGAACATGACAGACGACCCATGCCGAGCTTGATACAAGCAAGCAATTTGCACTTCAGGCACGATCTCGGTAAAAATCAAATTAGTAATTAGACCCCACAATAAGTTTCATGGCTACTGATTGGAACGTTATATTTTAACGTCTTCATTAGAATTGAACATCAATTATATTAATAGGTGGTAACAAAGTGACTATTGTTGAAAGTAAATTGAACGTTAATGATTTAATTGACAAATTAAAGATGACTGATCCAATTGATAACAGGATACTGCCATACAGACATATGAAATGTCTAAATGCAACTACAATGTAATCAAACCATTCTAAGACTCCATTTATTTGCATCCCCTCTCAAGGAAAAAAAAGCAGTAGATTAATTCAGTCCACAGTAAGAGAGAACTCTCATGCGCGCGCACACACATATTGCATTACTATATTCAACTGATACAAATCACACTCCCTTGTGATTCCAGTTCCAGTATTCTCTGGACTAGCTGAAGTACTATATATTTTGCACACTTATTTCGGACAATGAGTTATACTACTGACATAGCAACGATGAATGACACATTACCACAACAATGGGCATAACACTTACTGTTTTGCTCCTTCATTGCAACAATGGTAATTTCATTCGCACTCAACATGGATATCAACCATATAAAAAGGGCTGTACCAAGATGTGAAGCTTACTCGAGTAAAAATTTAACTAGACGAGCTTGTCACCGTCACTGGAGTGAAAACATACATTTCGCAGCTGTGAGCATCAACTTGAGCAGTGAATGAGGATGCAGAATTCAGAGAAACAAATTCGTGCTGTAACCAACAAGAACATGAAGGATTAAAGAAATAATCATATGTTCAGAATTAAACAGGAAAAGAGAAAAAAAAAAAAATTAGAAGAGAACAACGGGACTTAATGGTGAAATTCTCCCTTGTGTTCAAAATTGTTTCAGTCGCAGGGAAAAGAAATTCAGTAAGAATTACTTTCCTCAGACGACAATTTCAGCAGCAGTAACAATAAAAGGGTAAAAAGAAAATCAGAAAACATTTAACTCTCATTGCCACCAAGATCACTGCAATCATGTCAATTTAAAGAGTAATGCAATGTAGCCCCACTGGGGTTACAACCCCAGTTTAGGTGGCGCTACATGATAGACTAAATGAAAGCTGGAATTAAATGATTTATTTAATTTCACATATTATTTAATGTCACATAGACTGGGGTTGTAATCTCAGTGGGACTAAATAGCATTCTCAATTCAAAATGCTTAATAGCCATAGTTATTCAACATGTGGCACTAAAGCAGTTTCAGAAAATCTGAAAAAACATCGAAGTACCAAGAGAGGGGATAAAAGAAGAAAAAACTGAGAGCTAAGAAGAAATAGGCAAACCTAGAATTAATCAAGGGCCTAAAACAGTTCAAATATGGAAGTGCTACAAGGTATAGGAACCCTAATGGTGTTTGGGTTTAAATCATTTATGGCTATTGACGACAATTTATTCTAGAGGTAATTGCATGTATATAGTTGACAGAAGTAAATATAATTTAATGTGCCTCTCCTATGACTATGAAATACTTCCCCTACGGGATTAAATAGAGCAGTGCTACTCACCTTCCATAAATCTCTTACAGAGACATGGGTAGAAGATTCAAGTCCAAGTGCAGCCCAGTTAACAGTCATATTGGCAAGTTTTGAACTCCGGTTCCACAGAGAAACAACAAGACGACTTCCAGACAATGGACCAGCCCAAACCTTAAAACAAAATTAATTGTCAAGTCATGTAACAGAGAATGTCAAGGAACACAACCTAACTCAGCCTTTACATCCTATGCTAAAATACCAGTCCTGTTATATGGAAATCTTACTTATATACTCAATTTTTTTCTATCACAACTATATAAATTATCATCTCAAAGCTTCAATTTAATTCGAAGGAACATTTCAAAGTGACGAGTAGAAAGGAAAAATACAAATGAAATAAAGAGGGTTTGGCCTTCTACAGCTTATTGCCCTCTGTAGAGAACCATACGCTAAACTTAAGACTATGTATGGCTCATCTCTATAACCCCCCGTTTGGCCCCCATTATCCCAAAAAATTATTATTCTATCTCTTATTTTTAACCACACAATCTTCCTTAAAATAATATTACACTAAATCGAAAACTTTTCCTTCTTTTTCAACCACACGTTTTCCAAAAAAATACTATTCTAAAAATTATAACTTCCAAATAATGAGGGACAAACGGAGGCTAAACTGCTGATAAATACTTAAGCCACTTTTTATTCACGCATTTCGGGGAATCCACAAGTGCTAATCACTTTCAATCACTCATTTATATCTATTTATAATTAAATTTTTTATAAACACTTCATCAACGTACTATTAAACTCATAGTCAATTGATAGACAAGGGTTGAAATGCGCATAAAAGAACACACATCATATAAGAAAACTTGAGAACTACTCATAAAAAAATAAAAACTAGTTTGCGTAAGATGGGATAAAATATTTCCCTGTAAGAGTTTGAAGTCACACGCTAACATTTGAATACTGATTAATATTTGCCATATTATCATCACCAAATATGTTCAATGTTTCATTGATGAATATTCAATGGACTAACATCGTTGAAGATTGTGGAATTTTTACTTCTTAAATAAACGAGGGGAAGAGGGAGAGTTCAAAAGGTGCAAGAGGCTACACCTGATAGCAACCATCAGGCCCGTATGCATAAACTTTTCTTCCTTGAACCCCAAGTGGATCTGCAAGCAGAAATAAGATTTACTTGCTTTAATGGCTTAAAAATTAAAATGATCTATCTAATATATTTAAATGAAGATACAAGTGCAAAGTCTGAATAAGGACTGGTTTTGATTAACCATATTGATTCGACTCACACAAATTAAGTATCTTCTAAATAAATGTTAAAATCCCAAATAATCCGACAATTCCATTTACTTTTCATTTTATAATATTTTTTTGTAGAAATTTCTGTCCACACACAAAAAGAAGTATTTACCTTGGTTTACAGAAATAACTTCCTCATTGCTTATAATTTCAAATGTCTCTGAAGTCATGTTTCTTACATCACAACCAATCAAAAGAGGAGCCTGCATGTTCAAGAAAACCACAATTAGTTCGTGCGAAGGATTGAAAAGGCTAATGTTCTTTTATGTTAATTATCAGAATACCACATTATTGGACAATAGTTTTAATGAAAGATACATGCATTTAAGCTGGTGGATGACAAGTTATTTAAAGGAAGACACCAAAAAAGTGATGTTCTGTATTGCATTTGAAAATAGTGTTGTATCTTGGGACAAACATCCATTTTCCTACTAACACCAGTGAAGGGAGTTAATTTTTTTTATTGAGATTGCTGCATGCATACGTTCTTTCCATTCCCTAATCTTTAATAGAACGTTAAGCTTTTGCTATATTTCAGCATTCTGGTAATTTTCCTACTAAAAAAAAAAAAGACAATGACCCAGCACCAACTATAGGAGGTACCCTGAATAAGATATTGAAGCCACTAACAGAAAAAAAGACGATGCACAAAGCTTAAAAGTAAACAACAATTCTCAACTGTGATGGCCTTATACAAGCAAATGCAAAACAATATTGTGGTACTCCTCAGTTCTTAAAACGAAAAGTTAAGTCAAAACTAGTTAATTAAAATGCACCTTCATCAAAGCCCAAAGGCTAAAATGTGCTCGGTACTCCTGGTAAGTCATTCCCCCATTTCCAACTTCTAACATATCAGGATCTGCCAATATCAGGAAAAGTTAAAATCAGAATTTCAAAAGAGAGTTTGGGAGATGAAAATGCACTCAACTATAGAACACAGATCATATTCCTACCATTCCATCCACCAGGCCCCGCATAGGCTGCCCACTTGTCATTGAGATCAGCAATTGTAGTCATGCTAAACCAAAAACACAACAGAAGTATCAGTGCAGCCTTTTGATGGATAAATGTAACAGTAAATAACTTTAAGCAAAACAAAAAGAAATACTCTCTCTCAAGTCTTTTACATTTATTTTCTTATTTCATATAGCCAATGTATCATATATGTGCTGTACCAACTTGCCTTGAAAGACGAAGGTAACTAATTGAAACCATGAAAAATATTAAGTAGAATGGAAGGTTAAAATTATCAACTACATTCTACTGAAACAAATTCACTGTTGTATATATTTTTAATTTCCATTGTTCATGGTCCTCGTAAAAGGGTATTTGAAACAAAGAAAATTGAACTGATCCAAACATCCATGGTAATGCGGAAGTTGTTCTGTGCCATCCATTGAACATCAAAAAATTAATAAGTTCCTGAATAATGGGATTAAGGGGAAAAGAAAAAATCACTATCAAAATCTTTGATGGATAGATGGGAAAAGAAATAGTTCTGTAAACACTGACAGGCACCCCAAATAATTTTTGATGTGTAAAGCCAAAATGCACACCAAAAAGTTTAGACACAGGACTTCAGAACCTTTCCCAATTATCTTTGATGTCATTTGTTGTTCGCCAACTGTTTCCAATCTTGCCTGCCCATAAGGCAGGGTCATTAACACCCCTGCAAGGTTTAGAGAAAGGAGCTCTTAGAGTGCAAGTGAAGATTTCAAATCTAGCAAGGAAAGATAAACATTAGGAAAATGGAGTCCTCAAATGATAGAAATTACCATTCACAAAGTGAATAGAATATGGTCCTTCCAGTTTCATTTAGGGCATCACGCATTGTCTGGTACCTAATCCATGTGGAACCAAAGTGAGGTGAAGATATAAATTCCAAGTTATAAAATAAAACAAGCTGCCAACCTTTCTTCTGGTTTGATGCCCAGATTGAAACAGTTGTCATACTTCAAGTAATCGATGCCCTAAACAACAACAGATAGAGAACATTTAAGAGCCATTGTAGAAGATAGGCCATTAACAAAGAATACAAAATAACACAGACGGGAAACATGAAATTCTATGCATCATCAACTGCAAAGAAACTTCACAATCCAATTGTATTTATTAGAGATAATTTGTATACAGCTTCAATATTTTTCCGTAAAGGTTTCAATTTGAAATGAAATGAATCTGAAACTCTACTCTATTTTATTTTTCCTTGGAGAGGGGGAGGGAGGATTAACACGAGGTTAATTAGAAGACAAAAATGAGAGAAAATAACTTCCAAAATAAGAAACATTAACTAACCCATGATGCAAAACGTGCTGCATCATCATATTCATGTCCAATTGATCCAGGATGAAGTTCACATGTAAAAGCCCTGTAGAATTTCAAATTAGTAGAGGGGAAAATGAATATAATGGCAGCAGTATATTTCACTTAATTGGGACAACATCGATTAACAGTGTCAGTATTATTACTGTGACCAGATATTAGGAAATTCCGTTTACCCTGCATCAGAGTAGATACCAAGCTTGAGGCCCTTTAAATGCACATAATCAGCAACAGCTTTAAGTCCTGATGGAAATATTCCAGAATCAGGAACTAATTGACCCTGCACAACCAGTCCAGCCATTAAAAGAATAGGCAAAATGAGAAACTTCATGACTTTATCATTTCTATTCATCATAGGCTAAATAAATTTTTCAAATGCTTCAATAAACCGGGACAATGTCAATTGAAGTAAAAATTTCAACTTCCCAGAATCGAAAAAATACCAATCCCTTTGCAGAACACAGAATTGAACATTAGCATGGTCTATGGATACTTAATGCAAAAAAAACATTACAGTTAAGAGAGTTTATAGCTGCAAATTGAAGACAAGATATCTTTAAATAATATGAATTTGCTCCTCTCTAATAGCTTAAACTTTTAATCAAGTGATTCAACATGGTAGGCAAAGCTCTTGGGTTTAAGTCTTGCTGCCACCATTTAATGAAATCATGCATGTGTTGGGCTTTTACGATAAAAAACTCTACCTACATGTGATGAGATGTGTTGAAGACAAAATTTAGATGATACACATGTGGTCCTCTCTAACAGATCAAGAGGTTCAACGGTGGTTTACCTCCAAATCCCGCACCAATTCAGACCAGCAATCATCTACATTTCAAGATGATGAATAGATAAGAAAAGGCAATTACCGAACTTGAAACACATTCGGAGACATGCCAGTTGGTTACCTATATTCACATACTCATAGCCTAACTTGGCTAAACCAGTTGAAATAAGCGCATCGGCTGTCAAAGAGCAAAATAAAGGTTAATAGTTTTTAATAAGTTCAATTAAGCAAACTGAAATTTAGAAAGTACCAATTATTGCAAGCACAAAGAAAAATTTGAGAATTGTTCTCTTCACTGATTTTTAATCAAAAGTGACCACATTCAGGTGCATATCTATGGCAATAATCGAGAGAACAGAAAGGTTTAAAATCCACTAAAAAAAGTAAATTAAAACGATGAATAATGCTACTAGAAAAACCAATAAAGAAAACAAATTAAATTTAGGGCATTTGCTGTTGCTTCTTAGGAAGCGCTTTTCAATTGACAAGCATCTGTAATATAAATACTAAGAGACTATATTAAACTTGTATTTTAAAATTTTCATCCTCTTCAACACATCAGTTCTCTTGAACCTAAAACATTAAACTAAATAAAAAAAAGATAAATAAATTAATATTGGAACAAACAACTGTCCTATTATCAAGCGAGAATAATCACACAGATGAGCAGTTACCCGTTTCCTTGAAAACTTTTTCACTGATATTGCAGGCAAAGAAATTCCAGCTATTCCATCTGGCCACAAAAAATAAAAAAATCAAATTAACTCATCAATAATAAATTAGAAATTCTATTAAATAAGGATTAACTAGAAACCAAATGATTGAAGATGATCGATAATGAATTACATTTCCAAATAAATAACTCCAAATTTTAGTTGGAAAGAAATATGTATCAATTATTTTCTTTTAAAACCAAAAGGAAATATTCTTAACCAACATCAGAACAGAAATGAAAAAATCTTCAATATCAAGATCTTGGTTTTACAATACAAACAAATACTAATATCAAGTCATTAATATCAACCCAAGATCAAATAAAAATTCATTAAAAAATTAACAAAAGGGAAAATTATGCTACCCCATCTGAGGCGTCTTGGCCAATCCATTGCCGAGCTGTAAAATACCATAATTCGAAGTATCAAAAATATTTGTTATGGGCTTTTCTAGGCCGCTCAAATAAGGATGCATAGACAGCACTCTTGCTGTGACTGCCACTGACATGACATATAAGTAACATGCCGTGGCAAAATTAGCAGTGATCTTAGCCATAAATGGAAGTCAATAATCTTTCTTCCCCTGTCCTTACTGTGGGTTTATGGAGAGAATTGGGAGAAGAACTGTTGGTAAAGATTCTTGTGTGTCAATATTGTACATTATTAACGGACCCCTCATCATTAGATATTCTTTGGATCCTGCTTTGTTCATTAGCATTAGATGCCTGTACTTTTGCAAGTGTATTGGAACTCTTTGTCGGCATTTTGGTTAAGTATATACTTTATAGGCGTCTCTTTCTCGTCGACAACTCTACCCTTGACAATCTTTATTCAAATAAAATAGAGTTTTAAATAATGATTTTTTTTTTTGAAAAACTTGTTATTAAAAAGTAATTTTTTATTTACGTATAAAATATTTATTATATGATTGTGTAACTGAAAATGAATATGGTTGTCAAACAAGAACTGATGTGAACCATGATACGAGGGTAAGTTCAGGCAAGGATCCATTGATCATTGAGAAATGACATATAACTAGGTCGCGAGTGAAACGGGTCGAAGCAATGAGACTACTTGCTCAAGTCACGGTGGACGAAATATTGATCACGACAAACAAAGAGACAAGTTTCATGTTGGGCATGAGAGATGAAATGAAGTTGAGAAACTTGATTCAAGCAATGGATGGAGAAGGTGGAAAGAACAACTATGCGACCACATAGTTGATCAGGGCATGCGACTTTACCAAAACCCTAGAGGATGAGTTTAGTTGGTCTATGGGCCGTATAGTGTGACTCTATGCGGTCGCATAGTACACTCCTGGTTGCAAATTTTTTAAATTTTGAGCAATCTTCTATTTTAGTTAAAACTCTTGTAAGGTATTTTTTTTATATCTTTTAAGCCTTAATTCCGTTTTTAAGTAGGTTTACGAGTTCTATATAAATTGGACTCATCTCATTCATTGTAAAATGACGCAATTTGAGAAACATTATTGCTTTATTCTTGTTCTTCATCCAATAATTATAAACTTATAAAGATTATTTTTTGTGGAGTTCAAACAAATCGAATGAGATTTTTGAGTCTTGTAATCACGGGGTCACCATATTTTTTGCAATTGTGTTGGTTCATTGGTTCAATATTTTTGGATCAAGCTTAAACATCGATTCTTGCTGAGATTGAATCAATCTTGTGTGGGTTTCATAACTACTATTATTACGTAGGTTCGCATTATTTGGTATCAAAGCAATACTCCAAAAATCAAAGTTATATCATTTTTTTTATTTGAGTTTTTGTTTTTCATTCTCCATATTTTTCGCCTTCTTCAATTTTTATCGTCTCCAATTCATAAAATTCCAAAATTTGTTTGTGTGTTAATTTAGCATCAAATTAATTTTGGTTTCTTTTGCTGCATCTAGTTGAATTTTCGAGTAAAAAAAATAAAAATGAAAATTTGAAAAACTGCCAGCAGCATACAATTTCATTTTTTTAGTAAAAATAATTTCAAATTTAAAAGTGTCCAATTCGAATTTAAGAAATACTTTTTTGAATTTATCTTTGTATTTCATTCAAAATTCAAATTCCTACCTTCTCGAATCATTTAAGATCACTTTCCTTACTCAATTCTTTGTTTGGACTCCACAAGAGTTAAATTTTGATTGATATCGAATTAATTCTTTGAAACACTTGTAAGAAAACATTGAGTGGAATAAGGTAGAGTGGTGAGACTAATAGAAGGAAAAAGCCAAATTGAGTGATACATGAGTGTATATACGTGAGATAAATATTAAACTAGATTTAGGATATCTGACAGAGACGATTCTAGTTTGAGCTAGAAGAATAGTCAAGTCATCATATTGGAGGAGGTGATACAACGAATTGAAAGGTTGTTTGGTGATATGGGAGATAGAATGAACATGCAAGAGACATGGATGGAGATGCAAGACACATTGCTTGTTAATTTGCGTAGAGAACAACCTAGAGAAGTTCCTAACACATGGAGACAAGGTAGGCTGGATCATACATTGGATTTTGTTGGTGAATGTGAAACAAATAGTGACATTAATGAGGATGCATTTGTGGATGTCGAATTTGGAATAATGAGGGATAGATGAATTAGGCATAAATGAGGGGTAGAAATCCTCCTGGAGATGATGTTGATAGAAGTATGAGAAATATCAAAATGACAATTCTTTCATTCAAAGGAAGGAGTATTGCGGAGGCAAACTACTCAGAGGAAAATAAAGTAAAGATTGTAGTATTTGAATTTACCGATTATACTATTATTTGGTGAGATCAAATAGTAACATCTAGGTGAAAAAATCGTGAGAGACCTATTAATTGAAGGCTATCATATGGAAGATGTCTGTGCCTAATCATTATTATAGGGAGCTTCATCAAAAATTGCAAAGCCTCTACCAATGTTCTATGAGTGTGGAGGATTATCACAAAGAGATTGAGATTGCTATGATTAGAGTGAATGTTGAGGAAGATAGGGAGGTCACTATGACCTAGTTTTTGAATGGTTTGAATAGGGAGATAGCTAATGTGGTAGAGTTGCAACATTATGTGGAGTTGGAAGACATGCTACATGTAGCTATGAAGGTGAAAAAAAATTGAAGGGGAAGGGGACATCTAGTTAATCATTGAGTTCTAACTCTTCTAGGAAATCAAAGTGGGATGATAATAGAGGTGATGGGGATGTTTCGAGTAGTAAGACCGAACCACCAAGGAGAAAGAAGAAAGTTGTTAGCAAAATTACACCCAAAACGGACTCCCAACCTTTGATGACTTGGGATATCAAATGCTTCAAGTGCTTGAGATTATGGCACATTGCTTCTCATTGTGTGCTTGATAACTATCATAGATTTTTTTTCTTTGGGTGTTCATAAAAGTGTCAGAATTCTTGATTATGTGCATTCGAATTTGTAGGTTCTACCACTAGTCCTATTTTAGGGATATTTTATATCTATTATTGATGATTTATACAGGAAGTATGAGTCTATAATTTAGAAGATAAGTCTAGCACTTTCAAAAGCTTTAATAATTAGAAAAGGCTAGAAAATCAAAATGGTAAAAAGATAAAGTTCTTGATGATCGATAATAGCTTAGAATTTTGTAATGTTGAATTTGATAATATGTGAAAAGGAAGTGGAATAACAAAGCATAGAATAGTTCCTTACAATCCCTAATAGAATGGGGTTGTTGAAACGACGAATAGAACTTTGCTTGATAAAGTTAGGTGCATAAAGTTCTGAAGCCCCTAAATTATTTTGGAGGTGAAGCTATAATGACGATTTATTATTTGATAAATTAACTCTTACTATCTTAAATGGTGATACTCCGCATTAAAAATAGTATGTAAAATGTGTTGATTATTCTATACTTCAAACTTTTAGCTATGCTACATTTCCTGATCAGAGTGATCAAAAATTTGAACCCTATAATATGTGTTATTCTAGGTTAGTCCGAGGGATTGAAAGGCTATAGGTTGTGGTATAGAGACCAAAAAAAATAAAAAAAAACTCATTGTGATGCAATGCCACATAATAAGGCAAAGATGCCCTATCTAGGGTCTCAAGTTGAGCAAATAGGTAAAAACTAACAAGAGAGTGTTAGTGAACAATTGCAGATGGAGTTAGATAGAGTGAGTATCCACATCCTGAGCACCTCTAGTAAGGTGGAGACTTAAATTTAGCAACCTATAGTAAAAGAAAGAGGTGAAACAGTAGTTGTAGAACATCTTATATTGGTCAATTCTTTAGTGAACAATCAATTGACTAGATATAGAAACATGAGACAAAAAAGAGGACCACAAAGATTTGGATATGAATATAATTTTGTCTTTGCTAATGCTAGTTATGAGGAACTAGCCGATAAATAACATAATACATATGAGGAGGTTATGAAGAGTGAACAATCAATAGAGTGGGTGAACTCAATGAAAGAAGAGATGATTTCTCTTACTATGAATCAAACTTGGAAATTAATTCCTAGACGTAAAAATAAGTCAAGAATTGACTATATGTTTTAAGGTTAAAGAAGGTACCACTAGTATTGAGCCTTTAAGATTTGAAATTAGATTAGTCGTTATGGGGCACATACAAAATGAAGGAGTTGATCATAACAAAAAGTTTCACCAATTTTTAAGTATAATATTATTAGGGTCATACTTGCATTAGTTGGATATTTTGACTGGAACTTGAACAATTTGATACAAAAATTTCATTTCCCATGGTGAACTCGAAGAAAAGATTTATATAAATCAACCACTAGGTTTTAGAAATAAACAAAAATCTGAACATGTAAATTTTCTTAAAGAACCTTGTATGGTTTAAAACAATTACCTAGACATTGATATAAAAGATTTGATTCGTTTGTTCTTACTAGTAGCTTAAAAGAAGTAAGTTTGACCATTACTTGTAATATCAACATAGTAAAGATAAAAGTGATCGTATGTTCTTGTTATTATATGTTTATGATATGCTCTTTATTTGTTCGTCGATGATGATAATAAATAAGATAAAAATCATATTGAATAGTGAATTTGTTATGAAAGACTTAGGAAAAAGAAAAATAATCCTAAGTATGGAAATATAGAAAAATATATCAAAAATTCTTTGTAGCATTTACATCACTCCTTGTGTCTTAAAGATTTTGAAAAAGTTAGGCTTGCTTGAATGTAAACATGTTACATTTCCTTTAGCAATCATTTTGTTCTAAAGAATAATCACTTGCCAATGATGAAGAATTAGAATACTTGAGTAGGTTTCCTTATTCGAATGCTATATGATCTATATGTATTTGATAATGTGTACAAGGCCTAATCTAGACTTTTTTGTGAATATATTTAGCAAGTTTATGTCAATCCAGGATCTAGCCATTGGGAAGCGTCGAAATTGATACTTAGATATTCGAGGGATCTTGTGATATAGGTTTTGTGATTTTGTAGACGCCGATTATGTAGGGGATAGAAGCCAATAAAGAGATATTATGCAGGGTATGGAAATCACATTTATAGCACGTAGTTGCACTATTCACAATCAAATATGAGTATATTGCCAACATATAAGTCATTAAAGAGTCTTTGTGGCTTAAGGGTCTTTTGAATGAACTGTGTTTTAGATGGTGATGTGATTATCTCCGATAGTCACTCAACTATACATTTTTGTTAAAATTCCTTTTTTTTTTCACGAGCACATTAAATATATAGGCTATAAGATTAGAGATATTGTGTCACGTGGTGGAGTAGAGCTTGAAAATGTGCTTTCTTTATATAATCCCTAATATATAGGTACTGTTCGCTAAAATTATGCAAACCGCGAGTACACGGGTGCATTTAAGTAATAAAGTGGTTGTTGAGTCCGAGTCGATCCCTCGAAGAGTGTTTCTTCTATTTTTACGGTAATTGATTCAAATTAATAATAAAAAAATTTACAATTGGACTTTTAAGTTGAAAGTGTCAAGAAAATGAATTTGACATTTAATAAAAATATGCAATAATAAAAATGATGAAAATTGGATTTTTTAAATGAGTTGGGATTCATGATTCCACCTAACCGTCACTAAATTAATTTCTCCACAAACGAATTAACAAAATTCTTACATATCTTGTTAAACCCGATTTCCTTATTTTGGTTAGTTACATCTCTCGAGCGAAATTAACCCTAATCATTTTATTTAACCTTCTATATCTCTATGTCGATTAAAATCAATTCACCGCATTCAATAGTTGTGAAAATAACCTAAAGGGTTACCCAGGGTCAGGAATATATCTTATGTCCTATATAAAAAAAAAAAACCCTAGTGTTTTTACAATCTTGGTCTAAAATGTGCTAGAATTTCTCAATAATTGCACAAATCACTTAACAAAATCAAATAGTGGTCACAATAATGATAATGCACTAAGAACAATGGTAAAAACACAAGAACTCAAGCATTTATGCATTAACAAGTAAATATAGGAATTAATATAGCTAGGTCAAGCTTCCTCTTTCATCCTAACATCAAAATATTTAGCCCATTGTATTCAGATTGAGCAAGGTGAAAAGATTAGAAAAATACATCACTATAGTTGAGAAAATATAATATGAAATACTAGATGAAGAAAAACCTATCCCTTGGTCAAATTCTTAAAGCTTGCTAAGTGTTGACCTTGATTTCTCCAAATTTTCTCCCTTTAGTGTGATATTTTTCCCCCTTCTTTGCTTGCCTTTTTTTTCTTATTCTACAATTTTGAATTATGGAATAATCCCTGAAAAAGGGGTGAAAACCGTCCCCAGGTAATTGCATGAAGGGTCCCTGAATAAATTAAAAATGTGTATGCAGGTCATTGTTTAAAACCCACGAGAGTGCCTAGGCTAATGTAAGGTGCGCACTGACTTGCCTGGGTGACCCAGTTACCCAATTTTGGGGTTAAGGATTGCCTTCAACCCTTTTTTCCTTTCTTCAAGTTGAACCCCAAATAATTGCATGATTGGTTCTCCAACTTTGATTTCCTCCAATTTAGTCCTAAAATTTTAAATTTCCTTTCAATCAAGTCCTTCATAATATTCAACTCAAGCCCTTAAACTTTTGGGTTTGTACATTTTAGCCCCCAATGTCATATTTTTGATTTTTTTGCCCTTTTCCCTTCTTTTAGCTTCATTCTCCTCCAGTTTGGGATTTTAGCCTACAAAAGCCACAATTACACAATTGTGAATAGGAATTCGCTCAATTCATCAATAATGAGCTCATTAAAATGCCTAGTAAGTGTGTAAAATATACTTATCAAACACCCCCAAACTTAAGTTCTTTCTTGTCTCGAGCAAGATCAACTCTTCACACAATCATGCAATACACGGTAAGGACCAACGATGTTAGATAGCTTGTCAAAATATGTATGAGTTTAAAATTGTGTAATCAATTCACATACATGCATCCAAATCATGCTACCAAAGATAATACAAACTTGTCTAATGTTTGATCCATTTATGTGTGTATAGTCACTTTTAACCATTATCTAAATTAGGAAACAATTATAGACGGAAAATTTTTCAAATTGATTCCAACCCGACCCATTTTGGTCCCATATTCCTTTCCCACTCCTGAGATTCACACCACAACATAGCCATTTCTTGCTTTTCTCCGGTGTAAATCTAAAGGTTGTTCTCACTCCACCTTTTTTCTTTTTCGTACTCACATTTGGTTGGTCTGACGGCACTTTCTACTCTACTATGTGATGATTCTTCACTAACGAGTGCTTTCACATTCAAATTTATACTAAGTAATTCAAACCCACTAGTTATCTAAGCCAAAAATTAATGCAATGGCATCATATATTTTTCTTTTCTCACTCTCTTAAACTTTCTTTTTGACCCTTGTGGTGAGCTTTCGGTCAATAGCGCTCCGGTTGTTTAGACCAAAGGGTACTGGGTTTCGAGATACCCCAATGAACTTAATAACTAGAGTAAAAAAGCTACCAAGTGAGGCCTAAGATCCAATAAGTGCAATATAATTCTTTTAAGCACAACGCATATAGTCATTACCTAGCTTATACTCGGCAAAAGACACTCCACAATTATTTTCACATGCATGGAATCAACACATTTCTAAATAGTATCTTTCACTAGCTCCACAACTCTCAAACGTATCTCCTCATGTAGTAAAGAATGTACATAAATAGATGTTTATGTACACTTACAACCTATTTCTTCCAATTCAAAAGTTTTTTTCATCAAGTAGCAATTTCTACCTATAGACAACAATTAATCGAAACTATTGTGCTCAAAATAACATAGGATCTCATATGGATAAGCAAATTTTCACAATTTCCCAAAACTGAAACAAATAGCATGAGTGGACATAACTTATGAATTAATGACAATTTTAAACATCGACTCTGTTCATTTTAAGCTAGAAAGGCCATCTAACATATCAATACCAACACCAATATAAGCACAAAATCTCACCAACACCCTCGAACTTAAATTACACATTGTTGTCAATGTGTACAAGAACAATATAAAAAGAAAAAAGGAAAGAGAGTTGACAAAACTTCCCCGATTGGATGTTTGTTGAAGGATTCTTCTGATGACTTTAAGCTCATGATCTTGTATACAATTCACTCCCAAACTTGTTGAGATCCATGAGTGGTTAGGATTTCAAAAATTTTGACCTATAAAAAATGGTATTAAGTAAAACAAAAAAGTGATAACAAAAGCATTAATCACAAGTAATTATCAAAATAGTATAATGTTAAGAAAATTGGGTTGCCTCCCAATAAGTGCTTGTTTTAAGGTCTCTAGCTCGAATTTTGGGCTTGATCACTCTGGGTTGGCAAGAAGAATGTATGAATTCTCTTTTGAAAAATCACATCCCAAGTATGGTTTCAAACGTTTCCCATTGACGTTCTCCCTTTCCTCATGATAAAGCTCAACCACTCCATGTGGGAACATTTTAGCAATGGTAAAAGGTTCTAACCATCTAGAGCGGAGTTTTCCAGGGAACAACCAAAGTCGATAGTTGTAGAGAAGAACTTGTTGCCCAACGTAGAACTCTTGCTTCACAATGTGTTTATCATTCCATTGTTTGTCTTCTCTTCGTAATTCCGGACATTCTCATATGAGTCAAGGTGGAGTTCATCAAGTTCATTTTATTGAAGCAATCTTTTCTCACCGGCCAATTTCTCATCAAAATTTAAAGCTTTAGTAGCCCAATAAGCCTAATGCTCTAGTTCAAGTGGGAGATGACAAGCTTTCCAAAATAGAAGGTGATAAGGAGACATTCCATGGGAGTTTTGAAAGCAGTGTGATAAGCCCATAATGCGTAATCTAATTTCTTAGACAATCTTTTCTTGAGGCATTCACTGTCAACTCAAGAACCCTCTCTAGCTCTCTATTTGAAATCTCCACCTCGCCACTAGTTTGGGGATGATAGGGGGTAGCCACTCGATGCTCCACTCCATATTTGGTCAATAGTGAGAAAAAGTATTTTTCTTTAAAATTTTTTACTACTACTCGAGTATCATTAATGGCCAAAGCCACCGTTTCTACCAACTTTGACACAAAATCAACCGGTACCAATATGTATTGATTTGAGAAGGAGTGCAGAAAAGGCCCCATGAAATCAATATCCCACATCAAAATTTTTCACTTCCAATATAGAATTCAAGGGCATCACATTTCGGTGGAAAATATTGCCACCACATTGGCATCTATCACACTTAGAGATAAGAGTGTGGGCATTCTTGAATAATCTAGGCCAATAGAACTTAATTGAAATACCTTTGATGCAGTTTTCACAGTACCAAAATGACCACCTTGGGGAGATGAATGACATTGCTCAAGATAATGTTTAATATCGGTGAAGAACATCTTTCTTTATTGGTAAGAAAGATTCGGAGGGGTGATGCCACTAGCAAGAAAATTCACATGGTCCACATGCCATGGTGTATGAGTGACGGCTTGCAGAAGATGCACAATTTGCAAGAGTTGCTCACCGGAAAATACCTCATTTATTTCACCATTATCTACCACTTCCTCGGCTTGCTCAAGCCAAGACAAATGATTGGCAACAACCTTTTTTGTCCCCTTTTTTATCAAGGCTTTTCAAATCAAACTCTTGTAGAAGAATAACCCATCTAATCAACCTAGGTTTTGCATCTTTCTTTGCTAGCAAATACTTGATGGACGAGTCGTCGGTGTAAACAATCACCTTCGACCTAATAAGGTAAGATCGGAATTTATCAAATGCAAATACCACCGCGAGCATCTCTTTTTTGGTAGTAGCATAGTTCAATTGAGGATCAGTCAAGGTGCGGCTAGCATAGTAGATGACATGCTAGATTTTATTTCTCCTTTTTTTCCAAAACTGCTCCAATTGCTGTAAAGGAAGATTCCAATCCGGGGATACAATAATAGGAGCCATTATGAGTTTCTCTTTAAGAGTGTTGAAAGCATGGAGACACGCTTGAGAGAAGTCAAATGGGGTGTTCTTCTCAAATAAGGAGCAAAGTGGCTTTGTAATATTTGAGAAATTCTTGATAAATCTCATATAAAATTTGGCATATCCCACGAAGCTTTGTATACCAATACTGCGGTTGGTGGAGGTAATTTCTCAATCACTTGGATTTTGGCCTTGTCGACCTCAATCCCCCTTGCGTGAAATTTGGTGGTCAAGTACTATGCCTTCTTGAACCATGAAGTGGTATTTTTTTCAATTAAGCACCAAATTGGTTTCTTTACCTCTTTAATCGCTTTCCCAAGTTCCTCAAACATTCATCAAATGAGGCCCCAAAAATCGAGATATCATCCATGAACACCTCGATACATTTATCCACCAAATTGGAGAAGATAGTCATCATGCACCTTTGAAAAATGGCGGGTGCATTGCAAAGACCAGATGGCATCCTTCTATATGCAAATGTATCATCTGGGTAAGTGAAAGTAGTTTTCTCTTGATCCTCCAGGCCTATTGGAATTTGATCATAGCTCCAATACTCATCTAAAAAGCAATAATGAGAATACCTAGCCAACCGCTCAAGCATTTGATCAATAAATGGAAGAGGAAAGTGATTCTTTCTAGTAGCGTTGTTAAGCTTACATTAATCAATGCATACTCTCCAACTAGTCACAACTCTAGTAAGTATAAGTTCATTATCCTCATTTACCGCTACCGTGATCCCCATTTCTTTGGAACCACTTGAACGGTGCTCACCTATGCACTATCCAAAATCAGATAAATAATACCCGCATCAAGCCACTTTACCACCTCGGTTCTCACCATGTCTTTCATATTCGGATTCAACCACCTTTGATGCTACACCAATGGTTTAAAATCATCCTCCATAAAAATTTTGTGCATGCAAAGTGAAGGGTTATTTCTTCGAATATCTGCAATAGTCCAACCGATAGCATTTATGTGCTCCCTTAACACCCGAAGTAAATTATCTTTCTCTAGCTCACTTATGGAGTTGGAAATGATAACTGGAAGTGTAGATGAGTTTTCCTAATAGGCATACCTTAGATAAGAAGGTGTATTTCCCAAGTAATGTACCATATACTTAACTTCGAAATCCCATCCTTGATACTTAAAGAACGTACAAGACATGTTTCAAGTGCATCCTTAGAATGGCCATGTAGGGAGTCATCGACCTCATGATCAACAACATTCACTCAGAGATATGAGTCCGATTTTGAGGGGTATTTGATGGTTTTCAAGATATTGAATATAATTTGCTCGTCTTAAAACCTTAAAATAAGTTGCCCCTCTTGCACATCAATCAAAGTTCGATCGGTAGCAAAAAATGATCGTCCCAAGATGATAAGATGATAGGATATCATGGTCTTCCTCCATTTCAATAATTATGAAATTGAACGAAAAGATAAATTTGTCTACATTGACTAACACATCGTCAATGACACCCCAAGGATTTAAATTGATCGATCATCCAATTGTATTGATACAATGTTTGCATTGGCTTCTCCCAATCCCAATTTCCTGAAAATGGACAAAGGTATCGGATTAATGCTAGCTCCAAGATGACACAAAGCTTTACTAAAATTTAAATAAGCAATAGTGCACTGAATAGTAAAACTCCCTAGATCTTTGATTTTTAGCGGTAGCTTATTTTGAAGAATGGTACTACACTCCTCTGTTAGCATCACCATCTCATGTTCTTCGAGTTTCCTTTTGTTTGAAAGAACGCCCTTCATAAATTTGGCATAACTTGGTATTTAAGGTAACGCATCGGGTGAACGGAATGTTTATAGGTAGCTTCTTGAACACCTCCAAAAATTTACCAAATTGGACATCAATTTATGCTTTTGGAGCCTTTGTAGGAAGGGGATAAGAGACGCATAGGCCTTGACTAGTTGGAGCCTTTGATGTTGATGGCTCCTGTTTATCTTCCTTAATTGCTTCATCATTTGCATCAGCTCTTGCACAACCCCATCTTCTTTAATTGGTATCTTGCCGATTTTTGTCTTTGGCATTCTACTACGATTTCGGGCAATTTCGCCTCACGTTTGGTGGTAATAGCTTGCAAATTCTCTCTTGAATTTGTTTTGGTGTTGTTAGGCAATGCCCTTTGTTGCCTTTCAGAGATAAGCTTGCTATTTGACTCACTTGACATTCTGAGTTTTTCAAAGAGACATTATGCGTTCTTAATACTGCAATTGATGGTTCGCCAACTTTTCAATGGCCTCTTTCCATCCTATCAATGGACAACTCGAGCTTTGTGACTTACTTCATAAATAACACAAATGGACGGGGATTGTACCATGTGAGAGGAATGAGAGCTAGAAGTAGATGTAGAAAGCCCTTCTACCTTCCTCGCTAGGGAGTCAATCTTTGCTAGAACCATTGAAAAAGTTTCACTATCTCGACCTCCACTGACTTTTCTTTGTAAACCCTTATCCGACTACATAGCACTTTGCTTACTCATAACCTCAAATAGATCTTATGCTTCATGAATGCTCTTCTTCTTGATCGAACCATTAGAAGAAGAATTCACATTTGAACCCCAAGAAAAAGTCAACCCGACATAGAAGTAATTTACTTGTTATCCCATTGTGATTCCATGATTTGGACTTTTTTGAAACATATCTTTAAACCTCTCCCGAGCCTCATGAAAGCTCTCCAATTCGGATTGTTGGAAGTTGGTTATGTCATGCTTGAGTTTGGCTACTCGTGCGGGTGGAATAAATTTGGTTGTAAATTTTTGAACAAGTTCCACCCAACTATTTATACTTCCGGGCGATAAATTTTCAAGTCATTCTCTTACCTTATCCATTAAAGTATGAACAATTAACCTCATCCGGATTGACAATATTCTCTACGAATCATGTAACATGTGAGTGTGGGTTCTCATCAATTCTCCCATATAATGGAATGGTGTTGGAGAACAAACTAATGACATCCGACTAGAGCTGAAAGTTTGGATGTCCATAAGAAGGATAGACAATACTTGATTCATTCCCTACCACTGGTGGTTCTTAAAGTCTCCAAAAAACGTATCTTCCTCATTCACAACGAGCTCTTGAGCCATACCCACTTGGTTACCAAAACCCATGCAACGCCACATCGTGGAATATTTTTCAGTTGAGCATTGAGTTCCACATTTTCTCCTTGTTGGGCCATCTCCATTAACAATTGCCTTTTTAATTCCTTTTTTTCACATTCACTTCTTCAAAAAGTCATTTCAATATCTGGATCGAGTTTGAAAGATCAAAACTTCTCGAATGAAGCATTCACTATAAAAAACCTAAGGAAATCAAAATTAAGAAGTCAACTTCACAATATTCTTGTTGAAATTTGTGCTTTTGTGGCACTTTTTGTGTAATTCATTATGTGCACGTTTGATTTTATTTCAATAAAGTCCATGTTGAGTTGATTGCATTAGGGTTCTCAGATAAATAACATCTATGTTTGAGATCGAGCTAAAGCCATTAATGTTGTTGTTTGGACGAGGCTTCAAATTGTCTATTAATTAACCAAGTGAGTGATGTTTATACTCCTTAATAATGAGAGCCTCAATGATGGAGGTGCAATTTTGGTTCACTATGCTTTGGAGACTACGGTGCAAATATCCGTTTTGTAACATGTTAACATGCAATGTGGTCCTTTTGTGGCCGACGTCAAACCTAGGTGAACAGTAATTATTTTATTACATAACATTAATCTCCCTAATTCCAAGTTTTATATTTATGTGAAATGAAGGAATTTTTATGCTTTGTTACTTCTAGTGCTAAAATTCTGTATTTCTATTTTGGATCATTGCTTCGCCTATTTTTCATATCATAATGAGTAGAGGCCGAAGCAAAATAGATGGGTTTTCGATGATATGAAGCATTTGTATCAGAAAGAAACATACAACAAATAACTATTACAGGGAGCGAGAAGCAAGAGGTTGTTCAGATCGATAGTAACATGATGACAGTCACCACTATTGAAGAGCCATGGAAGAATGCCGCTAATAGTGTTGAACGTAAAGTATGTTTGGGGTTGCCATGGGCAGGTGTAGGATTAGGTTGGCGATTGTATTGTGGAGGATTTTAAGGAACTGGCTAAACACATGGCACTATTTTTTGAGCAACCTTAAATGTTGTAGGCATGGCACCAACCCAAGTATGGTTGTGGTGGTGGATAATCACAGGTTGTTGGAAAATTATCCTTTAAAGGGAGTGGAGAAAAGAACAAAAAAAAGAATCAAGAACATCAAAATAGGTAGAAATGCTCAAACACGAGATGTTGTTTTCAAACAATATTTTCCTACTCTAGGATTGTTTTTTGGTGCCTAAAGAGACTCTAGGCAAATGGTTTGTAAGATTGATCAAGTTTTAAAGAAGAAAACACTTAAGCACTTGTGTTTTACTTCCAAAACTTGTAGAACACAAATGATATTTGAATATGTAAATATACCGTAATGAATCTCTTTTAATAAGGAGTGATGTCCATTGTTGGTGGTTAATTATTTTGTGGAATGAAATATATCTCATATATATATATATATATATATTCTCATTTATACACCACGAAAAGACTTCAATGGTTCATGAAAATATACATTTTATTCATGAAAATATGACAAAAAAAGAACCATAAATCTCAAATCCAACAATCAAAGATCGCCCATTCCAAGGTTTTGGCCTCGGGTTATTGAAAACGAGGTTGGGCACTCGTCCAGGCTAAAGTTTGAGCTTCTCCATTTTTTTTTTCTCGTTTCATTTCTGGTATTCCCATACTTGCTTTACACACCCATATGGATTTATTATCATTCCAATATACTCGTCATTATAAGTTGATCACCAAATTATAACAATTCCCCATTTTTTTCAATTGTATAATGATACACATTCAAAGTAGTTACATTTATGCATACTGATTAGATATCTTTTGATTTGAATCTAACCATATGATAATTCTCACAAAGTATCATCGAAATTAAAGGTAGTATGATAATATTGAACCAGTTAATCCTTGTGATAATACCAGTGAAAACACACACGCAAATGCCATGTATTCACAAGTTCTTCAAACTCTCTTAGTGTTAATATGGCATTGCGCTCATCCTATTCATTGAACGTTTAAGAGAGATACTCCAACTCTCTATTGAGACGGCACCACCTCGAAGTTCATCTAGGTGAAATTTTTCCAGTATCTTTGTTACTTTTAGATATACATGTACTAAAACTAAACTTCATTAAGATTTTTAAAGCTCACCCTTCCTTTAAGTAACAACCAGCATTATATAATTAGGATATGATTCTTGTGGAAATTATAATGCTAAAACTATACACTTATCTAATGACTTGTTGTTACCCTTTGAATCCGTAGATTACTATTTTAGTAATGACAAATAGGGTTGCCGTCATTAGTGGATCTTTTTAAGTTTAAGAGTTTCAAACCCATCCTACTCAAAGTAGATATAACCAAATCTTTATTAAGAGGTTTAATCATATGTCCAGACTTCCCATTATATACCATATTGTATGCCTTTGCTAATGTGGCTTGACTATCACATATGATAGATATCGAAGATATATTCTTCGATCTTAAAGGTATCTCATATAGTAGATCCTTAAACCACTCAACTTCTTTCCAGTATTTGATAATGCCACGAATTTAGATTTCATGGTTGAATGTGTTATGCATGTTCATTTCTTAAATTTTGAAGAAACTGCACATCCTCCAAGACTAAACACCCAACCCGAAGTCGATTTACTCACTAATACTAGATATCCAACTAGGATCAGTGAATACTTCTACTATAGTCGGGAACTTAGCATATTGAAGACTTCCTTAAATAACCAAGAACTCTCACAATGGCCTTCCAATATTCATTGCTTGGGTTACTATTAAACCTACTAAGTTTACTAATAGCAAATGTTATGTCCGATCTTGTGCATTGAACTGCATACATAAGATTCTTTATAGCACTTGCATATTCCAATTGAGTAATTTCTCTTCCATCATTCTTTACAAGTTTAGAACTTGGATCAAGAGGAGCACTAAACTCTTTTTTAGTCAAATGTTTGAACTTATTAATTTCATTCTTTATATAATGTAATTGACTTAAATAAAATCCCCCACTAGTTTTTGTAACTTTGATACTCAATATAATATTCACTTGTCTAGTATCATTCATCTCGGATGTGGAACATAGAAGCATTTTCGTTTCTTTTATTCCATCCATGTGTCGAAATTAACATATCATCAACGTAAAAAAAAAATTATAAAATTATCATGTAATTTAAAATACAAGATTTATGTGCACTATTATGTATGAAGCCAAATGAAATAATAACTAAGTCAAATTTTTTTATGCCATTTATTAGGTGCTTGTTTTAAATCATATAGTGATTTTACTAGCTTGCACACATTGTGTTCATTTAGGTAGAACAAACATTTCGGATTGTTCCATATAAATGTCATTATCGAGATCCCCATTTAAGAATGTCGTCTTGACACCCATTTGATGAACATTCAAATCGTGTATGGGCGTTAACACAAATAATATCCTAATTGATGTTATTCTAGCTACCGGTGCACATGTATCAAAATAGTCAATTCATTCTCTTTGTCGATAACATTTAGCTACCAATCTAGCTTTAAAGGTATTAAGAAAACCATCTACATTATATTTTCTCTTTAACACCCATATACAATCGATCGGATAATGCATTGAATAAATGACCACGACAAATCAATTCATCTATCTTGACGCTTTTGCCTTTCGGCTCTTACGACATCGATATCTCCATTTGTTGGTTCTGGCAGTGGTGCCAACTCCGGATCAAGGATGTAGAAAATAATCAACACCTTGAGAAAGAACTTCAACTTGTCTTGCCATCGAGGGAAACTTTTTTCGTCGAATAGATCTCAGCGATTGAAGTCTTGGTTCATGAGTTTGATTGTGGCCATTGTAGTTTTGTTCTCCATAAATATCGTTTAAGATTGTTAGAAAATTATCCTTTAAAGGGAGTGGAGAAGAGAAAAAAAAGAAGAATCAAGAATGCCAAAATAAGTAGAAATGCTCAAACACGAAATAATTGTCCTCAAACGATATTTATCACATCTAAGATATATTTTGGTACTTAAAGGGACTCTTGACAGATGATTTGTAAGATTGATCAAGCCTTAAAGAATAAAACACTTAAGCACCAGTGTTTTACTTCCAAAACTTGTAGAACACAGATGATGTTTGAATATATAAAGATACTTTGATAAATCTCTTTTAATGTACAAAATCAAGCGATCGCCTGGCCAAGGCTTTGGCCTCGAGTCATTGAAAATGAGGTTGGGCACTCGCGCCAAGCCAAATTTTTCTTCTCATTTCATTTTCGGTATTTCCAAACTTGTTTTACACACCCATATGGATGTATTATCATTCCAATATACTCATCATTATAAGTTGAACACAAAATTATTACACGAGTTGGTGTGTTTGGATGACTACTTTAATTGTAGAGGCAACCAGTGTTGGTTCCTAGTGGATGGTAGGGATCGATTCTGAAGTTGTTGAGTCGTCCTGAATTTTTGTTGGTCGGGTTGGCATTATCAAGAACAATGATTGTATTTGATTCCTGTAATGTTGAAGAGCTTCAAAGGCGGTGAGTTTCTCATGAAGTTCTTCAAAGGAGATAGGTGTCTCACAGATATGAACCACGGAGACAAGATCGTGAAATTTTTCGCCAAGGACATAAAGAATATTTTCAAGATGAGATCTTCTTCTTTATCCATGGGTGCACCAAGAAGCACAAGTTCATCCATACGACCCTTTACCCTGTAAAATTTAGTAACACTTTAAGTATCTTATTAAGGGTTTTTGAGATGGTCTTTAACCTAAATAATATGGCCATGAGATAGTTTCGCATTAGTGGAGGCAATGATGTTTTAAGCTTCCCGAGAAGTACCGGTGGCACAAGCAATAAAAGGTATTATAGTGGAAGAGATGGAAGAGATGAGGTTGAGAATTAGGTGATCCTACATGCTCAAATATGTATATTCTCGATTGAAAACCTCTGTTTCGATGGTATGAATGGTGGGTGGTGGGCAGGATTTTGATCTGTCCATGAAATCATGAGGTCATAGCCAACTAGAAGAGGGTGGAATTGGAATTGCGGCAAGATGTATTTCGATGGTATGAATGGTGGGTGGTGGGCAGGATTTTGATCTGTCCATGAAATCATGAGGTCATAGCCAACTAGAAGAGGGTGGAATTGGAATTGCGGCAAGATGTATTTGTAAGTAGTGAGTTTTAGCGGGACTTGTGCAAAGACATTGACGGAGATATTGTTTGGTGAGGCTCACTATTGTTAAAAATGGTGGTGTTGGAATATGTTGTTATGATGAGACCATTGGTGGCCATGAGTGAATTGACGTGAAGATGGAAAGTGTGTTATATGGGATATATGTTTATTTTGTAGAGATTGCAGTGGTGAGTAACATATATGTATGAGATTGATGACTTAGGAAGAAGTGATTTAGCCCCGTTTGGACCACATTATTTTTTTCATTTTCATTCTTCTACTCATTTTTAACCACACATTCTTCAATAAAATAATATTTTCTATCACATCAATAACTTTTTCTTCTTTTTCAACCACATATTTCCACATCACATAAAAAAAATGCATTATTGGCTTTTAATGTGTACCGTACCAAACAGGGGCTTAGGAAAGAGGCCCACGGTTTGGTGTTGCACGACATTGGAGTGAAAGTTCTGATACCATAAGGAGTAAATAGAATTGAAAAGGTAATGTGTTCTTTTCATTGATCTTAGATGACAATTTATACAAGTGATATTGAAAAAAATGATAAACGAAAATCTAATCTAAACTATTCTAGATATTAGTTGTGACATATAATCACACTGCAATACAATTAATTAAATTTAGACAATAATGAAATCCATTTTAAATTACTTTCCTTATCATAGAGGACTAAAATTAGTTGGAATAAGTTTTTAAATAACTTACTCTTGGACATTGTTTTGGGCCAAATCTCCAATTGCTTCTACATTACGTTGCCTACTGAACTTTATCAATTATTACTATTTGCTAACTGAAAACTAAATGGTTACCCAGTGTTCAATTGTTAGATAATAACGAGATAATATGACAATATGAAATCAAACAATAAGAACACAAGATTTATGTAAAAATCCAAGATGGAAAAAACCACGAGCAGATGAGAAGAATTCACTATAACAAAGGAATTACAATAGTTAGACTGGATTTCACAAGACTATCTCTGATTGTCTCTATCCGTGAGTTTCTCTCCATTAACCTGGATCCTCTCTTTGTTATATTCTATCAAATATGTCATACACCACATATTTATAATACAACAATCCCCAACATACCAGAAAAATTAATATAATAAGGTGAAGTTTCTAAACAATGGGCAAAACCAATAATGAAATATTTGGGGATAAAATCGGAGTAAAAAATAACCAAAATCCAGAATTAGTGTGCTGCCCGAACTTCATCGCTACTCAAGCAGCATCTTCGCGGAGCTTGAGCGGTAAAACCGCCACTCGAGCGGCAGCTATGCCAAGTGAGCTACGGGGTCCTTGTTCTGAGAGCTCGACCATTCCTTGGGCGTTTAACGAGCGGCTATCTCGAGTAAAACCTCTCCAGTTCATCTTAGACTTCTTTAAAACATCTTCAAGTGTACTACCATCTCTCAATACTTCTCCAACAGTATTTTCAATTAAATACTCAACAAGAATTAGGTCACATCTCAATTCTAACAAACTCCATCCATTTTGACACGAATTTCACTACAAGGAATAAAACTTGTCTCTTCAACGAACTCCAAAAACTCTCCAAACAGAACATTCTACACAAATTATTCCACATCTTCCAAAAAGACTAACTAGGACAAACTCAACGACTGTGAACTGAATCCAAGCATTGCTTACCAAATTACCTCAGGCACCAAAATTGCTCGAATTATCATCATGAATAACAAAATCCTCAAGCTCACAAATAACTCCATCTAAGTTACCAAATTTGCTCGAATTATCCCCACGAGCAACACGAACACAACTAACTCCACCGAGCTAGTGGCAGGTTCTTCAATACCGATTTTATTTGAATTATCACCACGAGCAACCCTATCACAATCAACTCCACCCAAGTCAATGGTTATCATACCATAAGCAACCAAATCAGCCTTTTATTAAGGCCTAATCTTCAATTTAGTGACATTGCATCAAACGTGATCGTCAAACATTCCAATACATATAACTAGGACCTCCATTGCCCTTTTATCACAACTCTAGTACCTTTGATAAATTTTCAGAACTCCGCCTTCATCGATATATTTATAACTTTTTGAATTAAGAATACTCAAAGATATAATATTTTTATTTAAATCTAGAACGTGTCTCACCTCACTTAGTATCCTGACGTCCCATCAAATATCTTAATTCTGACCTTACCAATGCTAGCTATCTTAAAAGGTGCATTATTTCTATTGTCACAACACCTTTAAAAACTATTTCATATGTTAAAAATTAATCCCGATTAGGACATATATGGAATATGCAAGCTAAATCAAGAATACAGTCCTCACTTAGCTTGGAATTGTCTTTAGAAATCACAAGGACATCACTGCAGCTTTCTTCATTTACAACACTAGCTTCTCTGAATCTACGAGTTGTTGTCCCTTCTGATTTATAGCCATAAACTTATCCATATTCTGCTACTTTTAGCAGTCATTCTTCATGTGCCTCTTTTTCTTGTAATAATAACATACTATATTAATATTATTAGACTTAAACATGTCTTTTCCATGACCACCCAAATTCCTCTCACGAACAAAAAGTCCAACTATCTGGGCCTCCGATATAATGACTAGCTGATTTATTTTATTCTTTGAATAAAGCGCATCATAAACTTCATCAAGGGTGAGAGTATCTCGACTGTACAAAATGGTGTCCCTGAATATTATATATGAAGTGGAGAATGAACATAACAAAATCAACCCTAGGTCCTGTTCATTGTACTTAACCTCCATGGTCTCCAAATCAACAACGATTTTCTTGAATACAAATAGATGATCTTCCTAAAATCACCTTCTGTCATGCGATGAAAATATAAATGTTGTTTCAAATGCAGTTTGCTAGTTAGACTTTGAATCATGCATAACTGCTCCAACTTCAACCATAATGCAGCAACACTTTCTCTTTTAGAATGTCTTGAAGAATATTATTCGAGAGATAAAGATTTATCTGTAATAGTACCTTCCGATCCTTACATTACTTTTTTCTCCAGTATCAAAATTAAGGGCATCTTATCCAACCCAACACAGTATCATCCAAATCCAATTGGGCGACAACCGCTCTCATCTTAATATGCTATAAAGAAAATCTAATGTTGCGATCCAAAAGTAAAATTTCAAGTTTCATTTGTTGCCATTACGGAAGATCAACTCGCTCTAACACCAGTTTGGTAGAGAATAACGAGATAATATGGAAATATGAAACCAAACAACAAGAACACAAGATTTACTTGAAAATCCAAGATGAGAAAAATCACAGGAAGATGTGGAGAATTCACAATAATTAAAGGAATTATAATAAGTTAGACTAGATCTCACGAGACTCTATCCAGGGTACCTCTGAGCGAGTCTTTTTCTATTAATTTGGATCCTCTCTTTGTTATGTTCTATCAAATATGTTTAATATACCATATATTTATAATACAACAATCTTAAACATATTAGAAGAATTAATACAATGAAAAGTTTAATATAAGGTGAAATCTCATTACAATGAATAAAACCAATAATTGAATATTTAGGATGAAATAGGAGTCAAAAACTACCAGACTTCACCGCCACTCGAATGGTAACACCTCCACTCGAGGAGTAGCCTGGCACCAGTGAGTACCACGGTCCATGTTCTAAGTGCTCGAGCATTCCCCCGGTGTTCATCAAGCGTCCGTTTCGTGTAAAACCTCTTCTAATCTATCTTAAACTCTTTCAAGACATCTTCAAGTCTACTTCCAACTCCCAATACTTTTTTAATAGTATTTTCAATCAAATACTAAACAAGAATTTGGGTCACCGCCCAATTCTAATATCACTGAATTATTCATTAATTATCCATTGCTCACTATAGTTAATTCCATATGAACAGCTGGACAAATATTTCCACTCTTAGAGTTGAAGAATTAAAAAGTTTTCCTTTCTAAATTGAAGAATATGTCATTCCTAGGGTTAAGTTTCAATTTGGGATTTTTGATTTTGTCTTCTGCAATTGAATTGGAGTTAGTCGTTTGTTTCAAATGGAGAAGCTAAAAAAAAACTTTTCTGTTAAATGGACTAAAAACTGTTAATCAACACAATGCGTTTTTATCCTCCGTGTCCTGTACTATCGTCGAGTTTTCATCCACCACATGAAAATATTTGTCGAGCTATACAGAAGGAATTGGCTATGGTGAGCATTGTGTAAAATAATAAATGATTCATTGAGTATCCAGTAACCATTTAATTTTCATTGAGCAAGTAGTAATAATGAGTAGAATTTAGTACGTGCTCATTTAATTAACTCGACAATTTTTAGAGTGATTTATAATAAAACTAAGCACTCCAAAACATAACTACTGTATACACTTCGATTCTCCTATGACCATTTTTATATAAGGGAATAAATTTATCCTTATGATTTAAGTTGAATTCCAAATATAATTCACATACCGAGGCAATCTATAAAAAGTTTTAATGGTTTCAGTTCTTAGAACCTAGAACTATTTGTTGAGGTTCCAGATGAAGAACTGAAACCAAGAATGAAATCTGACCTTACTCAATTTCTTTTATTATTATTATTAAAAATTACACTCCAGAAATTCCAATTTAACTTAATCCTGAAAAGGCAAACGTCATTTATCTTATCCCAAAACTTCAAAGTCAAGACCTAGATCTAATTCTTCCCAAGATAGAAACCTACAACACTACTGCCAACAACTACCTCACATCCAAGGAAAAATGCAGCATGTGGATTTATAAACTAATTCACCTTTTGCCCCCACGGGCATGGCGCAGTGGTAAAACAAGAGGGTTTTTTACGAAGTATCGAATGTTCGAATCTTTGTGGCAGTTGGAAGGTAACATTTATGTTGGAAGACAGAGGTCTACATGGAGGATAATCGCCGAATGTTCGACCCAAGTGTGTATAAACTGTGACCGCATCCGGATTAGTCGGGCGAAATTTAGACACTTGAGTCATAAAAAAATGCTGCATGTGGGATTTGGGTGTCTACGACCATTTGCAATTCATTTTAGAGGTCAACTTATGGTTGTAAAAAATAGAACTTTTAGACATTTAGTAGATTTCAAGTACAAAAATTATTATGGAAGAATTTGTACCATCTAACAACATATTTTTAGAAGCAGCAAAATAATAGCTTCTTATTGTAAAAACATAAGATAAATATTAATGATTATGTAGTCTTATCAACATGCATAGATAAGTCTTATCTAGTTTAAATAGTCGATTTCATTCTAATTGTAAATCCTATTTTGAACCATATATATATAGTTCTTGATTCTCAATAGAAGATGCACTTGAGTTTTGACTCTCTACTTCTCTATTTATTCTCTATATTTCTCATTCATTCCTTTAATTTTTATAACACATTATCAACACGATCGCTTTTTATCTAATTACTATTTTTTCTTAAAAAATAAATTATTAGTGATCGATACTCCTTGTACAAAAGTTTGTACCCAATTTCAAACTGGGATTTTATTTTAAATATTACACGTCTCTGCACGAAAATTCTCAATTCTACACTTTATTAGAATATTTCACGTCTTGCACCCAATTTTTAAAATTCCCTATGTCTGTCGTTTACTTGAATATTATGACAGAAATTTCATGTATATTTTGTAACATAATAATTTATTTCCTCATTAAAATATAGTTGCAAGGAGTTTGTGTAGAAAAATTAATTAGTGTTAGGATGCATATTTTATTGAATTTTTTTTACACCTCATTACGCACGTCAATTGTTAAAAGTAATACTTTATAATATTTTTAATTGCATATTAAATTAAAGTAAACATTTTTAATTGCATATATGTGTGTGTGTGTGTAAATAATTTGTTATCGTCCTATTACAAAGTGATTAAATACTTTTGATATTCTTTTATAAACTTTATATTGATCATGTTGTTGCTCCTGAAGAAGCACAATTCTGTAAATAATTAATATTCTGCTATAAAACATATTCTTGAAGAGTTAATATTTTTAAATAATAGTTTGTTAGTGCTCCTTAAGCAGCACAATATTATTAATATTCTAAAGAGTATTAATTGTTCTAGAAGAGCATGATATTACAATTTTAATATTCCAGAAGAATATTAATCGATTTCTAGATAAAAGCCCAAATTATAATTTTCAATATTCCAGAAGAATATTGATATATTGATCTTGAAGAAGCAAATATATGATTCCTGAATAGCTAATGTTTCGAAATAACAACTCATTATTATCTATGAAGTTGCAAAACATTATAATTAATATTCCAAAAGAATATTACATGATGGTGAAAAGCATGAATTATAATTTTCAATATTTCAAAAAATTATTGACATATTGCTCTTGAAGTAAGTATAATAATATAGAATCTAGCATAAATTATGTTTTTATTCTTGAAAAGTAAATCCGTACATAATTTATTCATCTAAACAATAACATGTTATTACTCTAGAAAAGCATGATATTATTGTAATTTTGGAACGAAATACGATTTAAAATTTTGAATATTTCAAAAGAATATTGGAAAATTGTTTGAATCAATTAATACAAATCAATATTTATTAAAAATATTGTATTACTCCGAAAGAAGTACAATTTTATATTTATTAATATTCCTGAAGAATATTATGTGGGTATTTTTTAAGAATTACAATGTAGACATTCCAATGCAAATATTGTATTGATCTTGGAGATTTGTGATTTTAATTAAATTGCTTCTAAAGAAGCAATAGTTTATTTATATCAATATTTCTGAAGAATATTACTTTGAAACTCCAAAAAAGTCAATATTGTGTGATATGAAAGGATAAATTTACTGTTGTTAGTAATTTATTTTCCACTGAATAAAAAAGAAACCTACATAATTTGTAATAGTGTTTCTTAATTGGTACACTCTACTTAAGTTTAGTAATCATTTTGATAAATATTGTTTTGAACTAGAAGTTCAATAACTCTTATAAATTGTATGACATGTCCAGTTAGACAATTACTGGATCAGTAATGATGCGGAAATAAATTCAAACATTCAATGAAGAACCAAAAGATTCTTCAATCCAATAAATTCCTATATAATATTTGTTCTTTTTATCGAAAATTGATCATCACTAGCTAAAACAATAATTGAATTTTCTATACTTATGGAAATTAATTAGGGTGATAAATGGGGCCCCATCACCCTCCACGTTAACCATCTAAATATTATTTGTATCTAAAAAAATTGATAGATATATTAGATAATTATATGGTGTTCGCAATCTCAAATTTACAAAATTATTACTTAAATTTTAAATTATGAGTATAATTTTCAAATTATACAATCAAGACGGTGTATATTGTTAATACCAATGATCTTAAATTTCTACATTTGATAAGTGGTAGTAGATGTTAATAAATAGTTTAACATTATTTCTTGTTAAACTCATCATATTAATTTAACTAAGAACAAAATACTTTTATTTTTTGTTTAGGGAATGCTATAACGCATCACACCCACATTATAGTTCTTCCTATTATAATTGACTTATGGTCAGAATCTAATTTTTTTCATCTACTTATTTTGATAGTACAGTATATGTAAAATTGATCAACTACATTGCAATGAAAATTAAAGAATGTTGAGAATAAATGTGTAGTTAGAATTATTATCCCAATATGTGATATTTTATAATGCAGTTTGTTGATTGTCAATTTGATTAAACAAATCTATCAGCATTAGGGGGAGGAATTAAGAGACTGGAAATAAAATACAAATGCATCATTATATAAATTCTCGCAAAAAGATAATTCGAATCAGAAGTTCGAAAGATAATTTATTTAGGTACATTCACTGAATGAAGAGAAAAACAATATCTCACACACCAACTTTAAATGCTCCAACTTGAATTAACATCCTGAAGAATGATTAATTAATATTATATTTGATAAATTTATAATAGTTTGAAGCGTGATGATATTCGATTCTAAAATAAAAATTTTCAAACAAAAAATGAGCAATTAAAAAAGATGGCCCCATTAATGAAGCATATAATCTTGATGAGTATTTAGATATAACAAATGATAAAACCTTAGAAGAGTTTCATGT
>CAIGRP010056554.1:0-14426 GCA_903798385.1 Fraxinus cuspidata
TTTGATTGTGCTATTAGGGTCATCTTCAACCCTCGTTCCGTTCCACCAACCTTCACCATTTTGCATTTAAAATTGGTGCAATCACTCTCCAACTCAACACCGTAATTTGCACCATTCGATGCAAAATGGTGCAAATGAATATTGTTGCACCTAATGGTTAATATCATTTTTGCCCTTTTTCCCATTTTACATCGAATTTTTGTTAAGGGTATTTGTGTCCATTTTTTTGTTATACAACAAATTTTAATTCTCATTTTATTATTATTATTATTATTATTATTATTATTATTATTATACATGGAATCAATAATGAAAATTTTAAAATAAAAGTACATGTGAAGTTTTAAATGTAACACACAATTATTTAAAATTAAAACTTTGTAATATCTTGATATCGGGATTTAAAACGAATTACATTGTTTTTTAGGGGGGTGTTTGAGCTCCATTATTTTTGAAGAATGCATTTTGGAATAATAGATTGGTGAAAAATGTGTGGTTAAGAAAGAAGGGAAATTTTTTGATTTACGTGTAATATTATTTTTAATAAAAAATGTGTGGTTGAAAAGAAGAAAGAGAAAAATGTATTTTGGAAAAATGGAAATCAAACATCCCTTTAAATAACATGATATAAGATTTTCTTAGTTGTGGTATTTCTATTCATTGTACTACATTTTTTAAATGCAATAATTTCGTGAATGAAATGTAATTATTTATGTAGTAGTAAATTAAAAAAATAAATATTTTTTCGATAAATAAATGTTAAAGACTTTAAAAAATAAAGAAAATATTGTTCATTTGACGTAATGAGTTGGAGATGATTTTCAGCTTGGCGCTAGGTTTTTGTGCAGAAATAGTGTAAAATTTACCTCAAATTTTGACGTAGAGTTAGAAATGCCTAAGAACTTCAATTTTTTTAAACATTTGGCTACTCCTCCTTACGCGAACATGAGCAGATTACGATAATTTAGACTAATGGTGTCGTCAGATTGCAAGCAAATCAAAATTAAGTGTCTTTATTGCATTACCTTAATCATAATTTTGTCAATTTGATTTTCCCGTTTATAAAAAAAGAGGAAAGCATGAAAGTTGATCCAAAAATGTTCATTATTTGTTAATTAAAAAGAAAATCCAAGGCAATCCACCATTTACTATTCACTTGTCCCTTAGCCCCGTTTGACCCCATTAAAATTATTATACATTTTTTTCTCTTTTTTTTCAACTGCATATTCTTCAAAAAAATATTATTCCCAAAATTATAATACCAAATAATGGGGGGGCTAAGCCATTGCTTGGTCCTCATTATTTTCAAAATATATTTTTCTCACTTATTTTCAACCACACATTTTTTAATAAAATAATATTATAAGTAAATTTAAAAAATTTTATTGTTTTTAATTGCACATTTTCATCAAATTACTATTTGAAATGCATTTTTGACAAAAATAAAAAAAAGCTCAAAAGAAGAAAAATATTTTCTTTTTAATTAAAATTAAGATTAGAATTGCATTGCTGGTCGTTGAACTTTTAACAAGTTGCATCTAGATTAACCATATTTAATTTTGTACAATCAAATCACTTAATTTCTATTTTCTTGTAAATTTAGTCAACACTCTCTCGCCATTGTGGACGGAGTAGCTGGATTTGCAAGTAAATTAAAATTGGATGCTTTGATTGCACCAAATCAAAGATACTGAAATGCAACTCCTCTGAAAATTGGGGGACCTCCAATGCAATTAACCTGTTATTGAACGATTCTTATTTATTTAATTATTAGAAAAATCCACATTTTAACCGTTTTATAAGTGAGAACCGGACGGCCGGTCTGCATGTCGGTTCATTTCCCACTTTTCTTTTTCTTCCAAAAAAACAAAAAGATCTTTGAATCGGAGTACACTTATGACTAAACCCTAATTCTCAGTATTCTCTACAGTTGCTATCTGTGCTAGAACTCTACTTTTCTTTGAATCGGAGTTAAGATCGAAGCAGAAAATGCAGGCCCCAGTCCTCGTTCTCAGTAAGTATTATTTTCCTCTTGCTTAGATTTGTACGCATGAATAATCACTGTAATCTTCCAGGCTAGGGCGGCAAGGAGGCCGAGAATTTCTTGATTGGAGTAATAGAATTTTGTAAACTTAATAAGCCTGATTCGTGTAATTAAATGCATTGGTAGCACGTTAGCTTGTAATTTGAAGTGCAATCTTAGCCTAGGCATTCAGTGAAGGCTTGTTGGTGGTGAATGGTGAAACAGCTATTATATAAACTTGCAGCGATTTGATCTAAATTTTAAATGTTTACTGTTTTTAATGCTTTATTTTTTTCAAGTTATTTATTAACATATTACGCCTTCTTCTTTGGCTGATGGGTAATTTTAATTTCAATGGAGCAGAGGATTCACTGAAGCGAGAATCTGGCAACAAGGTGCACTATGGCAATATCCAAGCGTCAAAGGTAGAGTGAATTCTCGTCTTCCTTTTTGCTCATCTACATAACCCAGAGTAACAAGGATGAATATTGATTTTGTTAGACATGCTATTTGTATCATGTGATTTATTAAATCAAAGTTTACTTTTTACATCAAGGTATGGATTTTCTTTTCTTTTTCCTTTTCCGATTTTGGTTGGGTTGGAGGAGGGGGTGGCTTTATTTATGTAGCTCTAAGATGACTGGTTTTCACAAAATGTCCTTAGGTTATGATTTGTTTGAAAAATCTCCCTGTAATCCGGCTGAATTTTTCTCTCTTTTCACATTTCTCCGTAAATTTATTTCGATGGATAACTATTATGCTATTGGACAGTTTGCTTCTCATAAGCGTGAGAATTTTTCTTCGTCATACTTTGGATTGTCCTTGACAGGCTGTTGCTGATATTATTCGGACTACTTTGGGTCCTCGATCCATGCTGAAAATGCTACTTGATGCTGCCGGAGGTGATTCTATGAACTATATTCCCTTATTTAAAAATATTGAATGAGAATTGTGATTTTCATTAAAATTGTCTTCGACATGTGTTCTATTTCCATCCAATGCTGTCGCAATTAACCCAAGGAAAGATAGGTAGGGTTGAGGTGAGGCATTAGGATAATACTTTCCAGATGAGATGCAGAAGCATTTGCCATTCAGTTACTTAATGTTTCGTTACTTTGGATTGAGGAGGTTATAATGAGGATTCATCTTATTATTATTGTTAGATGGACTTGTTATGCTGTGCTCCACGAGGAATGTCACAGCTGATATTCATCTTGATTTATTAACTCGATTTTATGTTTCCTTGTGTCAGCTTTTGTCTGTGATTAAATTTCATTCTTTTCCACTCATTAGGTATTGTGGTGACAAATGATGGAAATGCTATTCTCCGTGAGTTAGATATTGCACACCCTGCGGCAAAGGTACAGTCTCTTTCTTTGCTTCTTTATCCATGAATTTCTGTAATTTTAAGTGGTTCAACTCCTATTGACCTCTGCTTGCAATTTATTGTTAAATGTAATTTTCTGGATTGAATAACACTCTACTCTAGTTTCTTTCTTGATTCCCTTTTGATATATTTTCATTTTTTTCTTATATGGTGGCAGTCAATGATTGAACTAAGTCAAACTCAGGATGAGGAAGTAGGAGATGGAACAACATCTGTTATTGTTCTCGGTAAAGATTTAGCTTACTTCTATTCATCTTTTCTGTATGTACCTGTGATGTTTATGTGGGGTTATGCTAACTCATTACATGGAGTTAGTAGGTTATCAACTTCCCCATATATTTTTAGATCCAATAAAACTTGTCACAGTAGTATTGGGTGTCTTCGTGACGAAAGAAAGAAAAGAAGAGAAAGGAAAAAAAGACAAACTTCCTTCTCCAAAATCAAACTCCAAGTCCATATTCTGCTCCCGCCTTAGCTGCTGCCACTGGGGAGAACTGGCTAATTGGGTTTGTCCGAATACCTCTTTCAAGTATAAAGACGAGTAATTTACCAAACAAAAGGAAAAGGAATATTTACGACCATCTTGGTTCTTTGCTCTGAAACTACTCCTACCGTCCCGTGTGTTAAATTACATACACAAACTCACACAGTGAAGGTATCTCTAATCTGCGTCTAAACTGAAGATCAGTCATCAGTTCATAGAGGGAGGAAGGAGGGAATTCAAAAAATAAAAGGAAAGAACTTGAATGAAATAAGACACGTTCTTTAATTTTTCAAATCAGCGTGAATGGAGATTGATCTCATAGCCGTTATTTTAACCATCCACTGCCAAAAATGAAAATAGGCCATGTGATTTGATCATTTAACCCCTGTTTGAATTATGGCCATTATTTTGAGAAAATGGAATTTTGAATAGTTATATTTTTTGGAGAATGTGTGTTAAAAAGTATGAAAAAGTTTTAGGTTTACGTGCAAAATATTTTATTGTGTAAATGTGTGGTTGAAAATGAGTATGAGAATTAAAGAGTTTTGAAATAATGGTTGTCAAACATGGGCTTAATGTCCCTTCCCTCTTTTGATTTCATCAACTCCATCTTACATCTAGTTAAAAATTCTAAAGCTTGGGATTGAACTGATATATATATATTTTTTAATCAAAAGCCCCAAATATTAGCGAAAACCTACAAAGTGCTTTAGAGTGCTGTAGTGTGGTGTCTATGGTGCTTTAGAGGCTGCATTGCTTTGGGGGTTGAAATGTGACACAGAGAAACATAAACAGAGAAATACAACATATACTGATGGTTGTGGCAATGGCTTAACTTTTGCGTAATGCTTCTTGTTGAAGCTGGTGAAATGCTCCATGTTGCGGAAGCCTTCATTGACAAAAACTATCATCCTACAGTCATCTGTCGAGGTAATATTTGACTTCTATATTAGTTGTTTGTATGTTATTTTAGCTTTCCTGTTTTCCTGGGTAACAAGTTTCCTATGTGACTGTAATGTAGCTTATAACAAAGCCCTAGAGGATGCAATTGCTGTGCTTGATAAAATTGCAATGACTGTTGACTTGAAGGATCGTAAGTTTTACCTCGTTATTTTCTTTCTATGTTTTGAAGTCGGCTGACGTTTCTTGTTTATCAGAGTGATTTCAGTTGGCATGTTACTTGAGTTGAGGCAGATGATTATGAACATTCTTAATCTTTTCCTCAAAATGCATAAAGCCTGCTTACTCTGATAAAAGTTACCTTAATAGTCTTTTCATGTTTAGCAATTCATATTATAAGCATGTTTGGGAAACGGTTTAAATTACAAATAGATAGAAATGAGTGGTAGATAAATGAGTAGTACTTGTGGTTTCTTTGAAATGAATGGATGAAAAGTGACTTGATTAGGAAAAAATAATGGGCATCTTATCAAGTTTTCTAAACTTATCTAGGAATTCAATTTCTGAACTTGTATTAGAGACACATGTCCTGATATACTAATTGTTGATGGAACAAGGAGTGCACCGAAGTTCTTTCGAAAAATAGTCCCATTGATGGCAAGTTTAAACATCATGTAGTAGAGCTCATCTCAAATATAGAAGTTTTTTGCTAAAGCCCTCATGCAGTACACATCTCTCAGACAGTAAAATAAGTACAATGTATTCATGCTATGGCACCAGGTTTATGTGTCAGTTAAGTCAACATCATTTGGCTGAATGTTCTATTAGGATGTTAGTGACCGGGGTCTCTCAACTTGAAGTGATATGTCGCTCTAGGCATTTGAATGAATCCTCTACTGTTTTCATGACATCATTTTGTTGTGGAACGCATATTTACATTTATTTTCTAGATCACCATGTCCTCTCTCTTGTAGTTCTAATGTATATAGTTATTCTTTTATACTTATGGGGGTTACCGAGTTTTATCTCATCTGGCAGGTGCAACAATGTTAGGTCTAGTCAAGAGTTGCATTGGGACAAAATTTACTAGTCAATTTGGGGATCTCATAGCAGTAAGTATTATGTCTTAGGTTACAATTCGTGCACTGTAAGCGTCGCAACACCCTTTTCTGTCTCCTCTCTCTACATGTGTATACACTTTATTCCTTGATGTTTTAAATTTCACGTCTTGGAAAACAGGAGTCTAGGCTTGCTGCATTAATATCCGAGGCTATATATGTAGAATTTTAGTTTTTGCTGCATTTTCTTGTGAAACAATAGATTCAGATAGAATTATGACTTCATGAGAAAATCAAGCATTTGAGCATATTGTTTTAGGACTGATATTTTGATTCAAGTTGGACCTAAAAGATCTTTATTCTGGTGAAACTTTCAGGATTTAGCAATAGATGCCACGACGATGGTTGGTGTGGATCTTGGCCAAGGTTTGTGTGAAGTGGATATCAAGAAGTACATTAAGATAGAGAAGGTTCCTGGTGGCCAGTTAGAGGATTCAAAAGTTCTAAAAGGAGTCATGTTTAACAAGGATGTTGTTGCTCCAGGTAAAATGAGAAGAAAAATACTGAACCCAAGAATCATTCTTCTTGATTGCCCCCTTGAGTACAAGAAAGGAGAGAACCAAACCAATGCAGAACTGTTAAGAGAAGAAGATTGGGTTTTATTACTGAAAATGGAAGAGGAGTACATTGAAAACCTATGCATGCAAATACTGAAGTTCAATCCAGATTTGGTGATTACAGAAAAGGGGCTTAGTGATTTGGCTTGCCATTATTTTAGCAAGGCTGGTGTTAGTGCAATCAGAAGGTTGAGGAAGACGGACAATAACAGAATTGCCAAGGCATGTGGGGCTGTAATCATTAACAGACCTGACGAGCTGCAGGATTCTGATGTTGGTACTGATGCAGGTCTGTTTGAGGTGAAGAAAATTGGGGATGAGTTCTACACTTTCATAGTTGACTGCAAAGATCCAAAAGCATGCACAGTACTTTTGAGGGGTGCCAGCAAGGATCTTCTGAATGAAGTGGAGAGAAATTTGCAGGTATTCTTGATTCTTGTACCCTCGTTGCATGTTTGGTAAGCTGCATTTGACAGGGTATTAGTCCTGTTGTCTACCAAATATGTCGCTAATAATTAATTTCTTTGGCCCAATGTTCGTTATGATTTTCAAAATGTCTATGATCAGGATGCAATGTCAGTAGCAAGAAACATAATAAAAAATCCGAAACTAGTTCCTGGTGGAGGTGCTACAGAGTTGACTGTCTCAGCTATGTTGAAGCAAAGAAGTTCTTCTATTGAAGGCATAGAAAAGGTGAAGCAGTAATCTTCCTTGCTGTGTTCTGGATGCTTCAACTTTTTTTTTTTTTTTTGCCCTTTTCGCATCTATCATAAAATCCTTTCAGCTTGAAATAACCCCATGTACCTCTAGACTTCAGTACCGAAGATTTCCCTTTCTTTTTTTTTTCTTTTTTTTTTTTATAGATTCAATAATTATTGGGGAACAATCAATATACTTCTAGGTTCATGTTTGGTGTTGGATACTGTACACGACTGGGCAGGGTAGTAATACTGTCTAATATTATCCCATCATGCCTATCCAACATATCACTCGCTAGTGCCCAATCGGGATCAACTAGGACAAAAATTAAGCAATGGGTCAAACTCTTATTTGTACCCCAGGTAATATCTATGAATAGTCATCTACTTTCAGGAAAAGGATAGATTAGAAACTGTCAGACCCCAACTTGCTTGTCATTAAAAAAAAATAGAAATTACATTATGGTTCATGAATGAGACTGTCAAATAGAAAGGTGGTAAGGATATTAGAGAATCTGTACACGTTTAATAAACACAACCTTCCGGACCAATTCACTAACCCATTCTACTCGTTAACCAATAACAAATTGTTCTTTGAACGATGAAGTCATGTTGGGCAATTAGCTTGCACATCTAATTCATATATTTTTATAGATTATAGAAAATTTGAAATCATTTTTCTGAATTACTTTCCAATATACGGTTATGTGCATTATGCTGAACAGTGGCCTTATGAAGCTGCCGCAATTGCTTTTGAGGCTATACCACGTACTTTGGCACAGAACTGTGGGGTCAATGTCATTCGAACAATGACTGCCTTGCAAGGAAAGGTAAAATATCCTTGCTTTTGTTTACTTTCAGTTCAACACCAGCTCGAAATTGTACAAGTATCATTACTTTTATTTACTATATAGCACGCAAATGGTGAGAATGCGTGGATTGGCATAGATGGGAATACTGGTGAAATTGCTGATATGAAAGAGCGTAAGGTACGATTTTCCTTCTTCTATTTCATTTCATTTCATTTCATTTCATTTTTTTATTTTTACTTGTGGCTATAATTACAAGTTTAGGTGGTTAAATGTTGTTGTGAATTTGCCAGTGGTTACTAATTACTGAAGTGTATTGAGCTACAAACTTTCTTGATCTGTTCATATTATTATCCTATGTGACATATTTTATGACTTCCAATTTTTGCACGTGTTAATTGATTTATTTTACAACTGTACTTTTAGATATGGGATTCGTACAGTGTGAAGGCACAGGCATTTAAGACTGCCTTAGAAGCAGCCTGTATGCTTTTGAGAATCGATGATATAGTAAGCGGAATCAAGAAGAAGCAGGCACCTGGAGCAGGCCAAGCTCCTTCAAAGCCTAAAATCGAGGAAGAAGGTGACGCTGACAACGAACAGATGATTCCTGAATAAGCGGACATGAAATAGAGTTGTTCGAATCTTTCTTGTGCCTGCCCGAGTTTAAAACTCCATATTTTAATCAAGTCATTCTCGGCAATTTTGGGGTAACAAGTATTTTCTGCTACATTGGCTGTATTTTCCTTATGCACTGGAAGGCATCAGTCTCATTATGATAGGAGGAATATTGACATGTTTGACAGGGAGGATTAGATATTAGTAAAGAAAATCTTATTTATTATACTCTATCTAAACTGTGTATGAAATATGCTCTATTTTTTTCTCGATTTGATCCTACTTAATCTAATGCTGCATGTTGATGATAGATGGGCATTTTTGGGACTCGATCAAGCAAAATGATAGATAAAAATTTAACTTTTTTTCTCTAATATTGTTAAATGGATCATGCTACATGTACCAAATTTTTTTATCGAATCTTTTACCTACTACTCACAAAGGAGATGAGGACCACATCGTTGTCAGAATTTTTAAATACACGTGGGCCCGTGCATTATGTGAGAGGGGGTAATCCATTATGTACAAATAGATTAATCCTTGTTAAACACGTTCCTTATGGGACCTTCCACCGTCGTATGATGATTGGAAATGTGTTGTGGAAATGAGATTGTCATTTTCAAATAAGTCGATTTACAGGCAGGCAACTAGTACGATCATAGAGTATAAACTAGTTTAAGCAACTTATTCTTTTTACTTCTAAACAAATTACTTATTTTGAAAGTAAGAACATGTTTGTTTAAATTAAAAGTAAAAGTTACTTTTTGAGTAAAAAGAAATGGATAAATTAATCTTCGTTACTTTTTGGCTAGTAACTCTCATCTTACCTTCAAAGTAAAAAATGTGTTCTTTATTTTTCATTGATAAAAGATTAATTATTATTAAATTAACTTCCTTATTATTTATAAGTAAGCTTACATATGTAAACATCTTACCTTGGTTAAAGAGATGCTTTAAACTCTAATCTTTTAAATACGTAATTTTTAACTAAAAAAAATTATTTATTGTAACTTAATACTCAAAACTCTTTTAAGCATGTCTAAAATTATGCATATTATTTTCGTATTAATTGACAAAAAGAAAACCAAAAAAGCTTCTAATAACAAGAAGATTTTTAAATTAATTCAATATAATATCGGTATAACAAATTCGGTAAAAGCACGTCTCCCTTGCCAACACCATCAAGTTCACATCCTAACATGAACAACATTACGGTAGATGTGTCCATTTGAACTCGAAGATAAACACCCGCTTAGTCGCTAATATCATGAACTCGACTCATGTTCTTAAAAGTTTTATACTTTACTCATTTTCAACTTTGATTAATAAAAAAATCATTTATTTTAAAACTCATTAATTTACTTATAAGTCAACGTTTTAAGCTTAATCATGAGCATTATATGAAATTTGAAAAGTAAGCTTTGAATTGTTGAGAGTTATGGAATGTCCCGTCACTAAATAGCCAAACATTAGGAATAAACCATTCGTCCCGGCTCAATGACCGGGACAAAAAATAGGGCGCCAAGTGGCGCCCCCCCTCCAATAGGGGTGGCGCCCTGTTTTTCCATTGAGCCGGGAAATAAAAGGCAGGTCTCCAAACATTAAGCCCATGCTCGACAACCGTTAAAAAATGTTTTTTTTCTCTCGAGAAAATGAGTTTCGAAATAATGATTTTTTGAAGAATGCATGATTAAAAAGTAAGAAATTTTTTTTGAATTTACGTGCAAATATTTTGTATATATTCGAAAATGAAATAAAAAAAGTTTTATTTTAATGATTGCTAGACAGGGGCAAAACAACTTGCAACAAAAACTAAAGGCTATCAAAATTTTACGAATGCTCCAATCAAATTCTATCACGTTTCTCGTCATTTGATAAATTACGAATGTAAAAGCTTAAAGATAAATATTTTAAAAAATATATCTTTAGGACCATTTTTTAATAAAAGATATCTTGTAGGACCATTTATCACTAACAAATCTCTAATTTTTATTTTTATTTTTGTCAAGAATATTCAAGTTCTTGAATCATAAGTATTGAATGGTGTAAATCTATTATCCATTAAATCATTTAAATCCTCATCTATATCACTTATGTACTTCGTTCATATTTGGTCCTCATTTTTCAAATTTTTTTTTTTCAAACTCAATTTCAATTACACATTTTATGCGATCACATTTTTTAATCAAACAACACATTTTATCAATTTTTTTTATCGGAATCTACTAAAGCCTAATTTGGTTTTGATTAAAAAAAAAAAAATCATTTTTCATCAATTTTTATCAAAATTTACCAAGGCCCTGATTGGTTTAATAAAAATCAAATTTTTAGTAGATTTTAACGAAAGCTAATAAAATAGTTATTGAGAAGTTGATAAAAATTATGAACCTATGAAACGTGTGGTAACAATTAAGTTTGAGAAGAATGAGTTTTAAGAAATGAGCTAATCATGAATTAAAAATCTAATGTCCTGTTCTCTTAGTGTTTCAATTTTGAGTTTTGAATTCATTTTGTATTTTGTCTTTTGAGTGTTAGTTTTGAAATTGTTGAAAATGCGTTCTTTTTGTCATTCTGAAAATCTGGTTCTCAAAACATAAATATGGAAAACGCATTTACTTTGAAATTTTGAAAATATTTTTTTATAATATTTTATTCAAGAATCTGATTATTCAATAAATTTTAAATATAGTATTAAATAACATATAAAATTTGAAGTGGGTGAATCTTGAAATAAAAGTCCAATGGGCTTCCACCATATAATTAACCACAAAAGTATCTGGAAAAAAAAAAAATTAGTCAACCAATAAATGCAAACTTCAAAAAAGATACATGTAGAAATTTATATAACTCAAAAATTCATATACTATTACTGTCAACATTATATTGTTACAAGTTCCACAATTAAAATAGAAAAAATTATCCACCAGATTCATGGTACATAGATAACAGGTACTAGCGCCGTGAACGTACTAAATTCTCAGCAGCAAGCATGGATATTGATTGTCCAAATTAATGAATCATTAAATGGTAATAACATCACAACAAACTCGAGGAGAAAGTGATGTCTCGAAGGAGAAACAAGGGTCCAATTTCCTACAGGTTGCAATAGAATCACTCTCAACAAAAGATCATATTACTCACAACATTCCAACTCAGGAATGTGTTCTCGATGAACAGAGCGAGACCCCCTATATAATTTTTCAAACTTAAAGTGCAGTTTTGTGGACCATTTTCTCCTTGTGGATTTGATGGCATCTCATTTCAAAAAGGTCAAGTAGCTTCTCCAAGTTCATAGCCCATGAATTTAAAGTGTCATTGTTATCCTTCGCACTCTGGAAAGACGCTATACCAACAGGTCTATCGATCTTCGCGACCTATGACTTGGAAACAACCATTTCAGAAAGATGCTTCTCAACTTCCTGCATGAAGACATATTATGATAATATAAATAAAATAATATGGACACTTTCCATCTTCAAGATAGAAATAAACAAATAAAGAGCAGATGATCTGGGACAAATTGAGATAAATGGGTATTGAAACTATCATCATAAACAAGTAGCAGAACACAAGATAACAAGTGGGGCTATACTATTTTAGGAGAAGTTAAGCAAAAAGAAATTATCACATTTAAGTGTGGATTATCAATGTGGCTAAAATGATATTTTATCAATATGTGTTACGAACCGTACGAAGACTTTTGTTAAAGATTTACAAATAAGGTAAATTATATAGGGCAAGAAGGACGAATCATAAAAAGAGATACAAGATAACAATTGACAAATGAAAATAATTCTGATAACCTCAAACTTAATCCGAGAAACGTTCAGGAAGAAAATTCACTAACAGATCGCATACAACTTAAAGCATATTCTCAATCGATGGCTCTATTAGGAAAGTCCAACAAATCATATTCGTTAAACAAGTAGCCAGACCTGGATACCAAGACATTGTAGATCTGCAAGCCTCTTCAAGGATATACGTGAGTAGTATTTTGAGATAACACGGAAAGTTTAGTGCAAGCTGTAACCTGCACTTCACAGTATGTGCATTGTCACCCCGATCCAACTCCATCCCCAAAACGCAGCCCGTCTCTGTTTGTACAAAAACAAGTTTCCTTCCTGCTGGTTTCCTTTCCATCTTATTGGTTCCATTGTACTCCCCATTACCAAGAGAGCTTCTCAGTCACTCTCAAATGGTAATCCTATGAACAATAATGAGTTAAGCATAATAAACTTCCATAGAGCTAACTGAATAATTTGGCCACTCATAAAATGGACAAGGATTGTCAAAGTAAATAGAAAATGCAAAATGTGAAGCAGAATAAGCAGTGCCACAAGATTGCACTGCAAGGCAGTACGCCAGGTGATTCAATTACCTTCCATATCTACTGAAAATGTGATCCATATCACGAGAACGAGTCCTTCTAGACAAGTGACCAACATAGAGGCGAGTGTTATTGCCATATCGATCTTCGCAACGAGACATTTTTTAGGCATTTTTGTTATGCAGCATCAAATTGCATCAGCAATTAAAATAATTATAAAAACAACATGATGTCGACTAATTTGATCAGATAATGTTTGGAGATAAAATGACAATGAACAAGAGAAAATAGTAAAGATATAACATCCACAATTCAAATACTAATAACTTTCACATGTGTGCCAGTGTGGACATTTAGATACACCCAAGTCAAAGATCAAAGTTAACTTCATTAACAACCAGGTATTCTCCGGTCAAGATTCTAGAACCCATTCTCTAACGTCATGTATGAAGTGGTCGAGAACTCCACTAACATTTTCAAAACCCAAATAAATAACCTGGGTAAAAAGGATAACAACCCTTGGGAAGTTCAATTCTTTTAAAAGCTGAAACTTCATGCTAATGCAAGAAAAGACAGCTAAATCAATTCCGTCTCTGGACACAAACAGACACATGCTGCATACAAATAAATCAGAATACTGAGAGAATGAGAACTATGGAATTCTACAATTGATATAACATAAAAGCTTAACTAAATTAATCCCAACCATTTGACATTAGAAAATTCGCTTTAAAATCCTGATGGGAATTAAATATTTGGAGTAACATAGATTCATCAAATTGGCTTGACCCATGATTTGGGAAGATGCACCAGGGGGAGATGAGACCAACCCATGTGGTCTGCGACCATGGGTCGATCGGACGACGCCAGAAATTGAAAAGTTCAGACCCCGTGTCGAAGGCTTCACGACTGGAGTTTCTGAATTTAATTCAGGATGTTGAAGTGTTGTTTAGAGTAAATTGAGTCCATGTCTGGAGTCATTTGAGGATGGGCAATCGACTGGTGGTAGTGCGCGACCTTGGCCGTTACTGGAGGTGGAATTTTCGATAGAAACAATTTGCGCCAGATTGGTTTTTGGGCTAAAATTTATGTTAAATCTGATTTTTTTGGCTGATTGTTGGTTAGAAGTTGTAGAAGGCAGTAAGGCGATGCTATTGGTGGTCGCGTTCGGTAGGCATGGTGGCCGTAAAGTGGAGGAGTGAGGCTCCATAGTTGGCGGCTCACCAAGGAAAAACAGGGTCATAGTTTTGTGTTTTGGGTGTTTTCCACTTTTTGGGTTCATTTCGTGTTTTTTGCTTGAAAACATCCAAAATGATAAATAAGTCATTTTGAGTTTTCTTTGTAAATTTTAAACTTATTTTCAAAAATGCGTTTTCGAAAATGGGGAAGAGAACACATTTTCACTATTTTAGAAAATCGAAAACAGAAAACGACTTGAAAACGGCAAATAGGACATACCCTAATTTTTTAACTCAACCAAACTGTAACGACCCAAATTTTAAGGG
>CAIGRP010056555.1:0-24155 GCA_903798385.1 Fraxinus cuspidata
ACATTTAAAATTTACAAAAAAAAAAAAACTCAAAACGTCAAATTTGTCGTTTTAGGTGTTTTCAGTTATAACTTGGATTTTGGAATTTTTTTATTTTTCAAAACAATTTTTAAAAATGGCAAAAAGAACACGTTTTCAACAATCTCAAAATTGGCACTCAAAACACAACCCAAAATGAATTCAAAACTAAAAACACAAAACTGAAACACGAAGAGAACAATCCTTTAGTTTTTTATTAGAAGCAGCGTGCCTAGAACAGAGCCTATTACTTTCCATTGTTTGGGGAACCCCGCGTAATATTCAGGACACGGTAGGTAGAAAATAACCATGTGCTGGAATGGTGCCAAATGGATGGCCTTTTTTTTATAGGCCAAAACCAAACTTATCGTTCGATTAAATAAGAAATAAAAAGTAGAATACAAAACTAACCAGCTAACTTAACTCTCAACAAAACTAGTTCTCAAAGAGAGTTCACGGACCACTCTGTTTCCATTTATGAATTTTTGTACAGCAAAATAGGCGCTGATTTGATTTCATTTTTTCCCACCTTGTAAATATATCGGCTATTTTCAAATAAATAAACAACTAAATTTATTGAAACAAATGGCAAGGGTACCAAAAGAGCATGATCGACTGGATCTGGCAGGTTCGAGATCATTATAACATAAATAGGTCAACCCAACTGCTCGTATATAAAGAAAGGGGACATTTTCCTCCACCTTGTTTTGCCACCCCTAGTTGCATGGAGGTAGAGAGACATGCAAATAATTCTTAAAGAGTAAACTATGATGAAATCTCAGTGTTGAATACAAATTGGCAATACATTTTTGATGTATGGGAGGACAAGCAAAATTTTAGAATGCACATTATATTTCTTTTTAGAAAAGTATTGGTTGATAATGGCAAGATGCTGAAATAAAAGGAAAGGACGAAAACCTTAAGATCACTGAAAGTGCTTGTAGCCGTAAATCGGACAGAAATTGGGAAAAATGCTGATGTATCTACAGGAGGGACAACAAATTCCATAGATCCGCTGCAAAGTTCCAAATATCCAATCCCAAGTAAGAAAACTATATTTGCACTCTTAAGGTAAAAATAGAATAACATGATTGTAAGCTGACCTGCGATTTGAGTTATCAATGAGAACTATAGACCACTCCAAAACTGAATTTCTGGAATCATATCTGCAATTTAACATCATTAGAAATGCTTTACACTTCCATATGTGAATAGAACTTAAAATTGGATGACGAGATAAACAAATAGAAGTCTACAGTACCAAGACATCAAGATGGCCCTAATGCAATTGCCATAGAAAACCCAATTCTTGACACCAATGACTGAAAATTCTATCACTAATTTCATTTCGTTTAGTTGAGCCCTGTTTATTTTCACTACAAGCTTTCACATCTTTCTAAATTGCCTTAATTCAGTTTACTTCTAGATTCTTATTTATCATTGACTACAACATAAGGCATCCTCACAAACTATCAAATTTGACCTATCACTATCAGTATATCTAGGGGGTGCAAGTACGCCAGACAGGCAGATGCTTCATAATAAACTCTTCCAAGTATTAAAAAGCTAAATTGTAAAATACAAATCAGAACTGAAGTGCTCATTTCATCTTCCACAATACCATGAAATGAAATACGAAAATAGATTCCATGCTAGGATCAATCATTCATTCACGAGCAGAATATGAGCTGATCATGAAAGGCTCAATGACTTTGCTTTGGTCTTCCTCAATAGCACCATCACGAAAAAGTGCAAAAAAAAACTTAGTTTATCTCTATTAACTGCTACTACCCTCATCACATCAATATCGTGCCATCTTTATTTGGATGGGGGAAGAGGGGCAAGATCCAGTCCTAATGATGAACAAAATGGAGTGCAGAGAGGATTCATGTAGCCGACCCCATATTTATTGGCAATAATTTTATTTATTGTCACTGCTTGTTGCCTTTGATGGGGAGCTGAAATCACCCCATCCCAACCTCCACCCAAAGACGAGAATAAGCAAATTGAATGTTATTAAAATGCACATGTACAAGGGCCAATCTTATCCTATATACCAGACTGGCATCCACAGTATGCAAGAGATCTTTCAGAGACAATAAGAAAGGAATTTTAATGCAAGCGAACCAAATTTCTTTTCTAAAGTGCTGTAAAGCTTAAGGATATTATTGTAGGCACTATCTCCATGCTTAAACATCCAAAGGAATATTCCCTTTCTAAGGGCAATAATGAAGACAAATCTAAAAATATAGACAGCAGAAAGGAGAAAGTTGACAAAAGATTGTGCACCAGGTTCAGTTGTCCCCAAATAATACAGGCAATCCATGCACCAGAGTCATAATTTAACAGCCAAGTCACAATTACAAATTATAAATGTGTTTATCCAACATATAATTAAAAAATATTCATTGAAGATTTTTGTTACCATATGTGGAATGAACAAGGATAGAGCATTGCATAACACATATGCTGGACACAGATTCTTGGAAAAGTTGATCACTAGTGCAACGTGAGAGTCGAAAAACATATAGAGCTTCACATTTGTCTAGCTATACATATAAAGCACCATATAAAATTTAAAATTATGCAAAAATATAATCAATGTGATATAATCCAATGGAAGATTAAGCTAACAAGTTAGATAGACAGCAAATTACGCAAAATTGCCATTGCGTTACTGAAGGGATTTTAGAATCATTCTCTCCATCATTAAAATTCCACATAATACTCCATCGTGCAAGGTTACTTTCCATATTTGACCAGGTCTGAATATCAAACAATTGTCATCATTCTTAATTTTCAAGCAGCTTTTCCAACACAAATATGTCCGACTATCTGCATCTAGGACAGGAGTATTTGTCCGATACAACATAGCATGGACACAGAAAAGTTCTTGGTCTATGCACAGCATAAGAAATATCACTCATATGTAACCATTCCAGTTCATCAGGCACTCAGAAAATGAGACCCAAAAAACTGAATTGCATGGCACCAATGGTAAGTGTAGTTCACCCAAATGAAAAGTTAAATTGAAGCCTCACCTCCACTCCCCATCTATCTGTTGTACATTTGGTGCCTCTCTAAGTGCTGGAAGAGGTACAGAAATCACAACATTCTGAAGATCAAACATTTGAGAAGCTTCATACTCCATGCTCACATAGGTTTCATTTCCAGAAACAGAAGGCCAGCAGTTAACTGTCTCATCAAGATGTAAAGTAGATCAATGCAAAAGACAAAAATATCATATAACATTTTTTTAATGGGGGTGGTGGGGCCACAAAAACCAAGCTTACTTGATAACGGTACAAGTGACTCATCTGCACTTTGCATTCTCCATCTCAAGAGACTAACACCGTCACCGGCTTGCCCAGTGGGAAATGGCCGGTTCTGATCCTTGAGCCCCACAATATTTTCATTGGAAAACAATTCCTTGTTGATATTGGGGTGTGTCTTGAAAAGAATTCCTGGATTATCACCAGTTTCAATCTGAAAATAAGCCAAAACGAAAACATGCTATTAGATAAATTTTGAGAGTATGAGCTGAACCAAGCATGTGAATGATTATGGATGCATCTACAAGGAAGCGAGTGAGTATAAGGAGCAGAGGCATAAGGAAGCAAAGATGCAAAACCTGAACTTGGATGAGTCCATCATCCTGATTAAGAATTTGGAGCGCCAAGGTACCCTGAACATCAAAATTGCCTATACCACCATCCCGTTTCAAAGTTACATTAAGCTTTTCTTCAACGGTCAATGTAACGGGGTCAGTTGGTGGGGGAGCAGTTGGTTTCGATTGGCCAACACTTGGTCTCACATCTTCAACAATCACTTCACCTTCAGCTTTCAGAGATTCCAAAAATTGGTTGGTCCTTTGTGTTTTTCCTAGCTGCATACCAAGACCTTTAGGTGGAGCTGTAGCAGATGCTGGTGGACGACCTGATCACACATATTAGTCAACAACATGATCTTCTAGCACAGTCTGTAAGAAAGCACCTATATCTAACCAATGCCTATCACCGCAAATATTTAAATTTAGAGAGCACCAGAAACAACGTGAGATCTAGCCAAATAGTAATTCACAGACTATCACAGATCTTAAGAGCCTTTTAATTGATTATGGTTCATCACACATATATTATTTATATAATGAGAGCTATTCTACATTAGGGCAGATGGTACATGTCAGCCGTTGACCGTCCAAAGCAACTGTTAAGGGAAGCAACGGCAAAAATTTCATTGTGACAATACTTAAAAAATACATCGTAAACAACAACATTTGCAGATAATTTACTATAAAAGTTCCATATATCTTTTCTTAAAAATGCTGTCAAAACATGAATTAAATCTTGACCAAGTGCATATACATTGTGAAAAGAAGCTAGCTCGAGAACTTCAGCAGTGATACAAGTTTTTATTAAATGCGATTTTGTTAATGCAAAGAACAACTTCAGCAGTGATACAAAATTTTATTAAATATTCATGCGATGTTTGTTAATGCAAAGAACAACCTTAATCTTCTTTCGCCTGTTTTCTCATATTCTATCAAATAAATCTCTATATTCTAAAAGAAGATTATATGATCAGCAGCATCGAAAATGTAAGCAACGTTAGGAGCAAAACACTGACCCCCACAGCTCTCAAATCAGAGTTGAACTCAAATACTTGATTTTCTCAAATTAGAATGTTTAAAATGTCTAATGAATAAGGTCAAACTTTACATGGGATGATTGTAGCCTCTAGGTAATTTAAGTTCTCTTGTTTTTAGTATTTGTGCCACCACTGCACCCCCAAACCCACCCCCACCCCAACCCAACCACACAAAAAATGTAAATATATTATTACTGTAAAAAGAAAGAAGTTCCAAAGGAGAAACTTACCAAAAAAATGAAAACAAATAACAATAATAAAGTTACTTTGCAAGGGTAAATGTATTCAACTATGATAGTATACTGTCGCATTATAAATCAATGCAGATACAGACTACAAGATAATCATAACAAGGAAAAGGACAAAAACAAGAATTTAATCTAGATCATTCTACTTTCGAAAAAGCAAAATGATTACACAGAATAATACATCTCAATATTGCATTCTAAACTGGATAAATAATAATGAAATGGTAATAATGTAGTTAAATAATTCAACTATCCAAGTTGTGATTATATTCCAAAAGGAAGCTAATTTTCACCCACAGAGAATTCACGTACAAGTTGTACAATCTTTGTTCACAATTCAGAGCAAATTGAAAAGCTCCTTATCTTTGTGAGGTAAAACAAACACAAACCTTTGGACTTGGTGGAGAAGGAATCCACATCAGTGCTTAACCCAAAGCCAGAACCGCTTCCAAAACCACCACTACTCGATATGGTAATGCTTGTGTCATTACCAAAGCCAGAGTCAATTCTTCCAGAACCCATAGACTGTATAGACATGTACCCTCCTTTCTCACCTCTGTTCTTCTCAATCTACAAAGGATTTACACAGAATAACGATAGCAATCATTTTAGTAAAAAATTAAAAAAGATGGGAAGATACAACATAAAAATTAGTTCTCTGCAAGCAGTTACTTTGCTTTTGTCAATCTCACTAGCTTTGCGCTTCATAACATCCTTGGTTTCATTGATTTTGCTTTGCAAGACCAACTTGTGCAATCTCTCTTCGTGACTTTCCATCTCACAGTACTGCTTGACTTGTGCGACGGTAACACTTTCTTTGTGCCCAAGAGAGATGACTTCATCAAATGCAAAGAGAATTTCAAAAGCAGTCTTGCCAATGCCCTCTTCATCCACGGAGTAAGAATACTCAGGTACCTATTAATAGTTAGGGAATCTCTAACACTACTCAACTATGCAATATTGCAATTTATAGAATCTCGTAATTCATCACGCATAGGAGACTTCTCTAACGAATTGTACACAAGAAGAAACTGATGACTATTTAAAGAAAAATATCACTAATCTTGGTGTTAGTCATGTGGATAAATCAGCAAGCCAAAATTTCAAGTTTAATCGTTTAACCAAATCAAAGAAGCAACACTAGGCTAAAAAAAAAAAAATCGCCAATCTTAAGGGAAAGCAGATGTAATATCAAAACTACAGGTAAGTTTAGAATAATGCAATAAGTGGCAGATTGTACAAAGGATACAAGTTTTGAGAGAAGCCTCAATGTCTCCAAATCTTCAAGAATATTGCTCTGTTTATTTGTCACAAGAAGCAAGTAAAGCGACTCCATTGGCTGATAAACATACCGCACATTCTCGGTTTCAATGTAGGTATGCTGTTTTCCTGTTCCAACCAATTTGGGGAAAGCTGCAAGATATCCCTCAATACGTATACGAGACATATCAACAAATTGCCTTGAAACGAGTGCTGTGAAAGACATAAAATGATACAGTTAAAAGTTTGCTCACATTTTTCAAGTGAACAACTGTGAATAAATCTAATTATTGCAAACAAAGGAGAATTTAAACAAAAACATTCGTTTAGGATCAACTTTAGACTTAAATTACTAATTCAGCATGGCTTTATGTGCCAACTTCTAGAATACATAAACAAATTCTCTAAGTTCAAGCATTAATATTAGCAGATGGAAAATACAGCAATAAAACCCGTTCTTTTCTAAAATCCAATAGCATAACTGAAGCAAGTTGGTGTCCATAAATATAATTTCAGTATGTCAATAATAGGATTTAAAAAATCATATCTACTGAGAAACTACCTTTGCCAGATTTACTGATAATAGAAGCCGCGAGTACAACCTGCATCAACAATAGCAGTGACAATCAATAGACATACAAAATAAATGTCAAAAAGTAAGTGAAATCTTAGGTAAAGACTAAGGAATGTCAACCAAAAGCCTAAAACAAATACCATATTGATCCTCCAGAAATCCTATAACAGCAAGTAAAATTGTTCCTGATTCACACCTGCAATAGCACAAACAATCTCACAGAATGAAAATATATGTAAAAAAAAAAGAAAGAAAGAAACTAAAACTCAGGCTAATCAAACCTTTCGCGGACACAAAGCCAAGCTCAAACAGAAATATGCATTTCCATAAAACTGAAAACCCGGATCTAATGCAATGTATGATTACAGTTTGATAATTATACATATTTAATCCATTATACCTACATATATACTGACAGATTACAGACTGTCACAGAACATAACTTTTCAAATCAATAAAGCCAGAAGGAGAGTGAAGGAGAGTGAATTGGACCTGAATGAGAATTCAATCAGATCGGATCGCGAAAATCTGGATCTAGAAGGAAAGTTCACGTACCTGCTTGTTAGATCAATGGAGAGATTGAAGGGGACTAGAGATGCAGAGACGAAGCCGAAGTTTAGGCATTTTATATTTAGTAATATTGTAATTACAGTCCCCAACCTTTCCCTCTTTCAATGTTAGTTCCCAATCATTTGTTTTTAGCACTTTTACCCATTAAGTAACGCCGCTTGACCAGTGACACTTTTTATCCAATTAAGCCCATGTTTGATTTAGATTTTAAAAACAGGTATTTAACATATTTTGATAAAATATTATAGAATGTCTGATTGAAAAGTTATTAGTTTTATGATATTTATGGTTAAAATCAATTGTTGACTTTAACTTAAATATTAATTTAGCATTTTAAGCTGAACCAAAAAGTGACAAAGCCGTTAAATCAGGCATTTGCACTACATTTGGCTTTATGAAAAAGGTCAATCATCAATATGTCAAAACACTAAATTTGACGCAAAATTAGATATACAAAAAGAAAGTTAAAAAATAAACAATAATGAAAGAATAAAAAATCCAGATGGATCATTTTCACTTTAGAACAAGTACAATCCCGATGTAAGATGACAATATGTACGGATCCCACCACGAAGGGAGCAGGAATTCCCTTGTTAGTTAGGGTACCGATGGTTGCCACTTCAAACTCGTCCTAACTCTGATTTTTATTTTATTTTTACACTTCTAATTTAAATCCCATTTAAAATTATAAGAAGAAGTCATATTAAAAAAATAAATAAGTAATGAGAAAAATAGTCTTCGTCTCGACTCGCCTCGCCTACAAGGTGAGGGACAGGGCAGATGTGATATGGTTCTAATTATTCAATAGCTAGCGGTAGGGGTTCAAAATTTTGAGAATGGAATTTAATGTCAATGGTATAGCATTTGTGATTTGTATTAAAAGGTACTTATGCATGTCGAGTTTCAGCAAACCGAGTAAAGCAAATTGTCTAAAGCATCTATAATCCACATTTGCTCTAGGCGAGAGAGAGAGAGAGAGAGAGGTGTTTCAACAATAGTCTTGTGTATCTGTTGAACTATCTGTTGAACTAAAAGTATTATGGTCTCCAAGAAAAACATGAACACAAAATACAACTTGAACTCGGAACGATACTACCCAACACGACCAAACATGTAACATTTTGTGCAGAAAAGCAAAATTAAATATGCACACAAAAAATGATCTAACATTGTATTATATGAAGAAGTGTGATTGGTTAAAAAGAAGGATGGCGTCCATATGTATCAAATTATAGGGCCCTCAACAAAATTATAATGAAAGATAATATTTATATCCTTGATATTGATAAATTATTGGATGAATTACATATAGCAAAATATTTTTCTATATTAGGTCTTAAATTAAGTTATCAAATTGCACACTTCGGATGTCCACAAGACAACTTATCGTACTGACGAGGGTCACTATGAATTTCTAGTCGGACCTTTTAGTTTGACTAATGTTTCATCTACCTTTCGAAATTTAGTGAATGAAATATGAAGCTATTTTTTAAAGGAAATTGTGTTGATATTCTTTAATGACATATTGATCTATCACTACCATTGGAACGAACATTTAGCACTGGCAAAGCCGTGGGAGTGTAGTCCCAAAATTAACTATGTGCCAAAAATTTTGAAATAAGATTTTGGCAAGAAAAATAAGTATTGAGCTGTTCAGACTGTCTACGTATTCAAAAGTTGGGATTAATCTTTTTTTTTTTCAAACCCTCGTGCAATTCATACTAAATTAAGCCCCTGTTTTTCAGAATTTGAAAAGAGGGAGTTTTTGAATAGCAAAGGCATGTTCTCTTTGCCGTTTTCGAAACGTTTTCTGTTTTCGATTTTCCAAAACAGTGAAAACGCATTCTCTTTCCTATTTTCGAAAACGTTTTTTTGAAAACAAGTTTAAAATTTACAAAGAAAACTCAAAACTTCAAATTTGTCGTTTTGAGTATTTTCAGTTATAACTTAGATTTTGGAATTTTTTTATTTTTCAAAACAATTTTTAAAAATGGCAAAAAGAACACGTTTTCAACAATCTTAAAATGGACACCCAAAACACAAAATTCAAAATGAATTCAAAACTAAAAACACAAAACTGAAATACGAAGAAAACAAATTTTTGAAAAATATGTGGTTAAAAAATAGGAAAAAATTTTAAATTTACGTAAATAATATTTTATTGTGAAAATATGTGAATAAAAATGAGTACAAGAAAAAATAATTTGAAAGCATGATTGTCAAACATGGGTTAAAACATCATTGGCTTCCATTTGTCATAGGTCAAAATTGATTCTCCAGTGTAACCTTTTCGTGTCACTTAATCTATATTTTTGAGCTCCAATACTTCTAGTAACATTAGGAAATACCATTTGTTGGGAATTAAATCCAATTCAATTATTTGCCTACAAGATCTTTATTAAGAGAGTTTTTTCAAAAGCCACAAAATATAAAATATATGAGAAAGAATTATATAAGATTTATGTGGAAAGTTTTCAAATCTGTAAAAATCACGGGCTGTCAAAGACATAGATCTTCTATTATATGAAAAGGGAAAATGCATAACTATCAGACTTTCAAACTTGACAAACATGTGGAATTCTTTCAAAAATCAAGTGGTATTAATTAAATAGGTTAATGTTACAATAATATATAGGGTCTGTTTGAATCCCATTTTTTGTGTAGAATATATTTTAGAATAATACATTGATGAAGAATATGTGGTTAAAAATGAAGAAAGTACTTTTGGGAAGAAGAGAGAAATATGTATTTTGAAAAAAATGGGAATCGATTAATTTCATAATTATTGTCACAATTACGTACGAGTCACAAATCGCAAAACGTCACGATCCAAAAGACATAAAAGTTAGGTCACAGTTACAAATTTAGTCACAAATTACACATCTTCATAAGTCGCAATCTATTCAACGATCACAAATTATCAAATTAATTGGTCATAATTTATTTATCGATCATAATTTATTAAATTAATTGGTTACGACTTATTTCTCGATCATAAATTATCAAATTTACCAAATTAAATGGTCACAAATTACCTTCATCTATTCCTCTCACCCCTCCCCTCCACTACCATCGGCACCACCCAAAACGTGTCGCCGCTTTAGACCACAATTCACCATCACCACCACTTTCGACGAACCACAATCACCATCACTTGTGCACATCTCATATCTACTGCACCACCACCACCACCACAGACGCGACATCGCCCCCACCAACACCATTGTAACCATTGCACACACAACGCACCACACACAGATCCGCAATCTACCATTGCACACATGGCCCCATTAGCACCACCACACACACAACAATGCAATAGGAAGAGGCGGCTCTTGTTGCTGCTTATAACAGCGGTGATGAGCGACATTGCGACAGTGTACATCGTCGTTGTGTGTGTACACGGTCGCGCACTGTAGTGCTGCTGCCAAGTGCCATAGAAGTGAGGAAGGTGATCGTGCCAAAAAAAAGTGGAAGAAGTTGAGGTTTCATTTACCTTTTTTTTGGGTAGAAAATGAATTAAGGTTAGGCTAGGGTACATCTAATTTAAAAAAGAAAAAAAAAGTTTGACTTGATTATTGAAATGTGAAAAACGTGTGGGGTGTAATTTCCTCGAATGAAAATTGGTAAAAACACATAGAATCTATCTCACATACTCCAAGTCTCCTGTACATCCAAGAGCCTACGGGCTAAGAAAGCCCACTAAGTACATACCGAATAAGATTACAAAGGGTCCACAGTCTCACTCTCAAGATCGCACATAACTATTTTGGGACAAATAAAATGCTAACGGGCAGTGTATATTTTTGTATGTACAAAAAAAGAAAGGGATTTTAAGTTCGAATCAATGTGAAATTCTAAACATCCGCACTATAGTTAGAAAACTAAAAATTCTATTCTATTTGAGATAGACAAACACAATCCTATTTTAATTGGACAATATCAAGTAAAAAAAAAAAACTCAAACCCATATCATCAATTTGATAACGCTTTGCTTTTACCACTTGAGCTAAACCATGGTCTTATGTCATTTTCGTATGTTTTGACTTAATGGGGTACCTTATGGATGCAAATAGTTGGTAGGCGACACATTGTTCAAGTGCACCTTTACTTTAGAGTACAACTTTTAAGTTAGTTGGACAACATTGTTCTTGTCATGCTGTGAACAGAATTAGATACATGTTTTTTTGTACATTCAATGAAAAGAAATAAGTTAACTCCAAAAGGTGCTAAGATTTGATTTCTGTTTATAGCAATCCTTGTCTTCTATCAAGAAGAAGCCCACAATACTAAATTGAGAATACTAAAATGTGGGATATAGTTGGAGATCAATTTAACTCCCTTTAAAATGTTGGAATACTTAGAATGAAAAGATTTCTTTGTATGAACTAAAGATGAAGGTCATGTTATTGACTGATGATGGTGATAACGTTGAAGAGATTGGCTGCGATGATGTGTCCACTGCATATCGGTCCCCTTTTTTTCAGAAATAATGTTTCCACGAGTCGTGTCTCATTTCATTTCTGTGCAATCTAATTCTACTTGTACATTAAGATCAAATGAGTGATACACTGAATTGGATCAAGTTAAAGAAGATACATATGATAAAATTTCAATTTTTTCAAATGCAGTGATCTGATAAAATTAAAGTAGAGAGACATGTATAGAAAAGTCGAAACTATGTATGTTGATGGGAGGGCCAATAAACAGTTCCTTCTCTTGGACAAGGCAGAGGAGCAGGTTGTGCAATGAAGGTAGGATACTGCTGTCCTGGCATCACTACTGAGAAATCTGATGCATATGATGCTTGTACCTGCTACATATATGTGCTTATTAGAAATTTTATAACCAATTCTTTGTTCAATGGATTTTCTAATGCATTTTCTTTTTCAGTCTTTTCACTTATAATTACTATTAAGTGTATTTGCTTTATTCTTCTTTTCTGATTTTATTTTTCTATATAAGCACAGAAACTCATAAATTAGATTCTAAATTTCTATTTCTTACACTGGTAAAAGTGTAAGATGGAAGAACAGGCCTTACTGTTTGTGAACCTCCAAGTTTCTGCATTTGTCGTGATTCCAAGTGGGCAGTAGAGTCGTCTTGAGATGACGAAAAAGATGCATTTGGCCTAAATAAATGCTCAAATATAGCCATTATAAGGAACATTGATATCAATATTGCTGTAGCCACAAAGCCAAAAGAAATTGCATTCATGGATGTGCCAAAGCTGTTCCATGGACCTTCTCTGCCAACTTCTGTTTGAGATGGACTAGGATATGAACTACCATAGATGTTCCATGGCTTTGGCCGTCCAGTATTAAGCTCACTCATAACTACTTTTTCTGCTTGAATATCTCAAATGAAGATCCTTTCAAACTGATTTTGACACTGTCCCAACAACGAACACTCTACTGCGAGCTGAGGCCTTGCCTTTCCCCTAGGCGAGTCAACCAATTTGTGGGTTTTAAGAAATAAATCTTTACTCTTGCATTTCTACTCCAGAACTTAGTGATCTTGATCTACTGAGATCCACGAGACAGGATATCAGAAGCTATTTTCAGCATTTTTTCCAATACCCTGAAGAGTGATGAAGATCTCTCAGATGGTCAAGATTAGGAATAGTACAATTAATGCAAGTAGAGAAGCTATTTCAATTTCAAAAAGAAAACAGATTATTAAGAGGAAATGATCCTTGATAGTTCTACCCTATAGTTTTTACTTGAATCAGTTGTAATCAGCAAAAAGAGATTTTTTATGGCCATTACAAATGAGAAATGACCAAGTTGGAAGCGAATGGTATACCATATTGGCTCACACAATAAGATCATCTATAGGACAATATTACTGTCCAAACATTCCCTATATGATGCTTCCGATGATTAATTATTCTGAATTGATGCTAAACATAGAAACCAAATGATGCAAAATGGCAGAAATAGAGTTAGTACAGGACAATCTTGCAGTGGTTCTCAGAAAATATTCATTCATATGTTGATGTTAAACCAACAAAATAACATACAACTTAAAAGAATAAACCTAGGTTTTCTTGCAAACAAACTCCAAGACAGTTCCCTTATATATTTAGAAACAGGAGAAACCATTATCCCAAATCTTGCTAAGTAAGATTCCTGTCATATAAGAACAAGACAGCCCTATTGCTCCAAATCTTACCTAAGATGCAGCTCAATCTAGCTATATAACTTCTTTATAGAGAATAGAAAATGTAAAGAGAAAGGTGTAGAGTATATATGATAATCTCAGTTGAAAGACTATAATGTTTTGATGTGTGGTTCTAATCCTGATGCCTAACTTAATGAGTACTGTACCTTGCCTGGAGAAGCAAACTTAAAAGAAATTGTAAACATGGGCCATCATGTCGGGTGAAGCAAAAGAGGGTGCTTTGAGGCTTGTTAGAAGCTTTCAATTTTGAGAAACTGTAGTCTGTAGGCCGAGAGGTGTAAATCAGACCGTGGCTGTACGATTTGAGGCTGCTTGGCACAATCAATACAATTAGTCTAGAAGATGATTTTGAGGTGGCCCGGCTCAGTATCCGGCACGCCTAAAATTATATGGGCCGTGACCCATTGGCTCTTTCCAGGCAAGGCATAAGAACTTGGCAATTTTTTTTTTTTTTACTACATTTTATTTTTCATTTTGTTCAAGTACGCGATTTGACTGTAGAACTAGGCCGGCACACAACTCAGCCCATCATGAGTCAGGGCGGTCATGCATATTTTGATACCACCTAAGTTGGCCATAAGAATGCATCTATGCTGAACCTAATCAAGCCAGTCTAGTTGCATTAATTAATAGATAGAATTGACAGATGTTTGGGGATGGAAACTTGTGAAATTAAACACAGCCAATCAAATTTGATGGGATTTCAATTATTTCCTTCCTTGCTTGCTTCTTTTGTATCTTTAATTCTCGCAGTTTCGAAAAATCCCTTAATTCTTTCGTCGGTGACATTAGAGTATACATCGTTCCCTTTACGAGTGTCTATTAATCAGTGTGTTTCCAACACTTTTTAATAGCATTAAATTTATTCAGGAGTTGGTAAATATTTAGAAACACTGTTGAAAACTCCTGGAGCAGTATAATTGACAGAGGAAATTCTCAAGAAACTTTCATTACAAACGGATTCATCATTCAGGAGTTGGTAACATATCACATACTCACCCACCAGATAAAGATAACTGTTAATAAATTGTTAAAGAAAACAAAGGCTGCAGTAAGTAACATTTAAGTTTATGATGGTGCACTATGATTGAGCAGGTGTGGAATCAAATCACATTATGCAGTGCAAGTAGAGGATTTCAAAAAGAGAGAATAAATGTTGGATTTGTTATAGATTTGCAGTATCTCAACACCCCATTATTCAAGTTAAAGTAAAAAGGAGTGTGTGTAGAGCTAAGAAAAGGTAGATCACTGCAACACAGACGTGACTCGACAAGATTGGATAATAGATAATAGATAAAAACACGATAATTGTCTTGGCTAATGTTGTTCTACTAGCGGACTTAAAGATATCGAGCTAGGCCAGCCTCAACCCAATACAATTAAGGGGGTGTGCCCGTCCCACAGCCCTAGTGCTGGGCCCTATTGTTCCATTTTCATGTATATGAAGTGGTCCTTCCAAACTTGGTGAATACTAGAAACAAACATGAGACAGCCAATGAACCTAGGAACCTTCAGAAAAATTTAAGAAAAAAATGCTGCTATAATTGTTACACTATGAAAGGTAAGAAAAGGCAGCATCAAGGCGAGGGGGGAGGGAGGGGAACTTTTCCCTTTATCTTCAATGTCATAGGGATCTTTTTCAATGAGACAATCACAATGTCTTTGAAAGAATTGAATGCTTTTCAAAACCTATACCTCCTAAATCATTTTAATCATATACACCCCATGTGCACCACATGCATGTTTTGCTTTGTGATTATGAGAACAAAAAAAAAAAGGAAAAATAAAAATAAAAAAGAAGTTCAAGAAAATGCCACATTTTTATTGGTTTGTTGGGTAAGGTGAACTTAATAATACTAGACAAACCACCCTGTCGTGTTCGAATATTATGTACCAAGGCGATTCATGATGGTATTCTAATGAAATTTTCATTAGGTAAATTTGCTCAACAGAAATTTAAGTACATTGATTACTTCCATTGAAAGCTATAGAAAAAGGACAAAGAAATCAATACCCCTTTTTCATGGTGACATGATTATGGTAAATTGTAACATACTGAGCCCACAAAATTTCACTCTTGATATCTTGATTCTTGAATAAACATAACCATGTATGTCTTTTAATTTATATTGAAGTCACGTCAAGAAAAGAAATTGTTTTTTCATATAAGACAATTTTTAAAAAGAGAAGGGTCCCACGATAAGATAAAAGTATCGAGCAAAATGTTGAAAAAGATGTTGTTTGCTTTTCTTTTTCTCTCTCTTTTCCAACTGAAAGCATCTTCATCTTCAGTAAACCTACTTTTCTAGCATGTCACTCACAGAGTCCTAAACAACTCTTCCAAATTTAGCTTTTTCTTTACACCATACCAAGTTCCTCAGCAAGGGCTAGCTTTCCATTTTACATGTTCATAACATAAAAATGACAGATTTTACTGAAACTTATGAATTGCGCCATTTATATTAGTCATGGTCGTACTTCATTATTGTTAAATCATCTCGTCTATGAATTTAAGAATATTTACTTAAATTTTATCATCAACACGTTGCATCACCTGCAAGCATGCCCGATTATGTCTGTTCTCATGCGCAATTTTTATAAATGAGTAGCGACTAATACCTTTACTTGTTCTATTACCATTAGATACTTTTTTCCATATTTTCTTCCCTCGATTGAAGCGATTTAGTTTTTGAGTTTTAGTTACTTGCAACTGACGATAATTAACATGCTTTTCAGGAATTAATAGTAGAAAAAAAGGATTACTGGTCCTCTTGAAATCCCTATAATTAATTTGCTTTATATTATCAAGTTGGAAGCTTTCCCTTTCTCTTTTACACACACTCAGTCCAAGTCTTCTCATGCCTAGAATCTCTCCCCATGTGGGTTCCATTTATTACATATACTCTTCTACATTCCATGGATTATATATTGTTTCGAAGACATAATTTAAATAAATAAATAAATTTATTTATTTTCTTTTCTAATAATTTAATTTTTTTTTAAATGAAGTAATCTAGGCCCTGTTTGATTGCAACGAATTCCATGAAAAATTTCACAAAAAACGAATTCCACTTTGACCGTTCGATTGCAACGTGGAAAGGGAAACCGAATTTCAAGGTAAAACCAATTTAAATTGCATTTTCTTTGTTTTCATGGAAAACGAATTTTTATGGGTTTGGTGGATTTTTATTTTCTAACTAACATGGAATTGGAATTTCTTTTAACATTTGCTGTCAAACAAACCGTTAGTGTATGTATAACATGCAAAATCAATAATTTAAGACTCTTTGTAACCCATTTATAGCAAATTGTATATGTTTTAGGCCTTTAAAGAAAAAAAAGAAAAAATTCCACCTACAAATGGTGAGACATATCATCTATAACAATTATAACATTGGAAAATGTTATTTGTACATAGTATTTTATATAATGGGTGTCATAATGGACAAATGACGGCCATATTGGGAGGGCGTACCTCTAGCATAACCCTTAAATATTTATATGATATGGTTTCTTGAGGTAAAGCTGTGTGTCTCTCTTACTGATCTTAAAATTTCATGTTAATACATCAATACAAGTCCATGCCAAACATAATTTCCTGTTTGAAATGGAACGGATAAGATCGACACAAACTGACACTCGATCTATGAAATTGTACTACGAATTTATTTTGCAGTCTTCGGCATCAGCCTGAGTTACAGTTAGTAAGCAAGGTTAAAACATTATTGATCATATAGATGAGGCAACGTTGGAAGCATCAACTTGTCCAAGAATTTAACGTGTTTTTCAGCAGTAAAAATAGTAATTAATTGCAGGCCAATCAGTTTATATGGCTTAAGTGCTTTTGTGGTCCTCACAGTCACGTGGACCTATATGTGCCCATTGACATTCAAGCATGCTACAAAAATTTGCATAATCTTCTTGCTGACAGGATGTAATGGTTACTATGTTATTTTTAAGTTTTGTTCTGAGATTAATGCCTAAAGTAAGGCATGTGGTCGCACGGCGTACTATACATGACTCATTTTACGAGGTAGACTAGACTATCAGTTGCATACAATTTCAATATTTTCTTTCTTTCTTTCTTAATATTGTCAAATGTTCTTCACGGCCTAGAATAGTACAGGCCTTTGTTTGGCAGGATGCGCGTTGGTCTAACATGTCTAGAGAGACGGGCCAACCCATGCATGTCTTCTAAACAACTTTTTTTCATCGAAGCGATTCAAGAACCCACCAAGAATTGCAGGTCATGCTGAGCCTCTCTACAAGTTTTAGAACCACAACCCCTTTTACACCTCTAGTCCAACTTGCAATTTCATGATATTTTTGGTAAAATTAAGGAAATAATGGATAGTAATCAAATGCAGTCACTAAAATTCGAATCTTCACTATTAAAAGGATCAGCTCTGTATGAAAGAAAGCAGCAAACAAACTTACATATACTTACAAGAGAATTGTACTAAGCACTTTGAATAAGTTACGATGTCTCATAAATTATATAATTCACCAATTGATTGATGTCACATCACCGATTCTTAATAAATCATTTCTCTATCTCATGCTAGTACTGTAGCATATAAGAGCCAGAGATGTGCTTGGTGTACTAGAGTATTTAAAAAAAATAAAAAAAAGGGTCGACAGCCAATGAGGTGCTGCCAACACTGTATCTGTACACCAAGTGGGTAAAAAATCCCCGTACAAGTAGGGAAATCCTTTTTCAATTGACGGAAATCTCAAAAAGTACAAAATAAGATTGTCAAATAATCCATCCAAGTCATCCACGTTGTTTATGGCACTAATGAGCAGCAACAAAATGATCGACACAAGCATGTTTTGTCAAAATCGGAAATGTTGATAATGCATTCGGCATAGAGGTCCAAAACATTGAAAATAGAAAATGAATAATACAATCCATCGCCATAATCAAAGAAGGTTTCCAAAAACAAAGCGTACTGCAATTAGACAGTATTCAGAAAAGATGTAAACTTGATGGTATCAAGAGAAAAACGGAGAGAACAAATCCTCTCAAATCTTGAAAGCTTTAAGTTGTCCTCGATATGCTTATTTTCTTAAGCTTTAAGTCGACCGAAGAACTTGGACTTTTCTTCTGTTGTCTGGAATCGTCCATGGCCAAATTTCGAGGATGTATCGATGAATTTGAGTTTGATATCCTCCAATGCCAACCTCGATGTTTGGTTCAGCAACGACTGCCTCAAAGTTACAACCCGCTTCTTCGGTCCCACACAGCAGCCCTTTATCATCAGATAATCATCTTTCACAATACCATAATGAGGAAAACCACCCATCGGGGTAATATCTTTCTCAGTCCTAGTTAACAAAAAAAGACTTTCAAAAATGACGATATGGGAAATTAATAAATATAATAGAACAAAAAAAGAGCGTACTGAGATCACACTTAGACAGAAGGCTTTCAGGAAATAAAATAATAATAATAAGTGCACAAGCACGAATGCATGGATGAAAGAAAATTCAAAGAGAGTGAACAATCTGAAGGAATTCTTGTAAACAAAGTTTCGATGTAACAGGCTTGATGCACAGTATTTAGTGAATGATAGGAAAGAATTATATCCAGTTTCAACAATTCATGTATTCAGCAGAACGAGGAATGTCTATTGATGAGAAAATGTCACAAGTAAAAGATTAATGACCTGTCAAACTCTGTCATAGCAGAATGAGACTCCTGAGCAGTCTTCCCCAGCTTGTAAATCTTTTTGTTCATTTCTGTTCTATGATGGTAACCATTTTGCCCAGCCCTAGCAACAGTGAATGAAACCCTAGCTGGATGCCAGGCACCAATACATGCAACCTTACGAAGACCACGGTGAGTTTTGCGAGGCAGGCGGGTAACACCCCATCGAGTCACCACACCTTCATATCCCTTACCCTTGGTCACCCCAATAATGTCAATCATCTCGTCTTTCTGGAAAACAGCATCAACAGGAATCTGTTTTTCGAAAAGGCTATAAGCATAATCAACCTTCTTCGCAACATCTCCTCCATTCACTTGAATCTCCATGAGGTGGGCTTTCTTTTGCTTAAGTCCTTTCATCTTACGAATCTGTAAACCCACAAAACATCAACAAATAATTAGAGCTGAAGATCCAATTCCAGTAAAAGTTATAGCAGTCAGATCGCGCCAGATAAAGACACCCCCAAAGTAATAGACTAAATCTATACGTGACAACATAACAAAAGTCCTATTAGCAGTAATCCCATGAGAGCACCACTACTGATTGCTGAAGGGAATATGCTTCACATAAGTGCTAAGTGGGTACCTGTGTATGTGCCAAAACCCTAATGACAGAGCAGTACTTCTTCAATTTCTCCAACTGAGCAGTAATATCCTTCTTCCCTTCTTCGGTTTCAAACTTCTTTGAGTACTTGGTAAAAGCCTTCTTTTTAGACTTGCACCAGTTTTTGTAGAATCTCCTCTTGATCTCCTCACTCAGATGTTGAGCCCATACGGTATTCAGACAACGGAGTCCACGTGGTGTTTTGACATACCCAACAACTCCAACAACAACCATAGGCGGCGTTTCTATAACTGTTACAGCCTCACATGTCTCCTTCTTGTGGAGCTCTGGACAAATAACAGTTATGATTACAAAATGACTCCCATGAGAACAAAATGCAAATAACAAATGAATTACAAATATGGGAAAGAGTTTGAGTAACATATGAAATAATAATACGAAAATAGTGGTTGAGTGGCATATGCGGGAAAAAAAATATAATTATATTGCATGTATACAAACTCGTAAAAGAACTCTATAATTTTGTAACCAAATTTAATAAAGGTCCTATTTATAAACGTATCCAAATAATTACAATCGTCACTTACTCGTATATTAAGCAGAGTGCAATTAGAATACTAATTTTCACTTCTGCTGTAATCTTACTGGTGAAGTAAGAAAGAGAACTTACTTGACCCAGGCTTTTCAACTTCTCGCACAATATGAGTCATCCCAGCTTTGTATCCAAGGAATGTTGTCAACCTGCATTGCTTTGTTGGATCATCTTTGGGAAAGGCCTTCACTGCAGAAATACAAATGCAGATATAAATCAATAGCCAAAATGCTTACATTCTTTTGTAAATAAATGCTGCCAAGAGATTGTACTATAAGCAAGTTGACAATGTTAAATAAAGGGCTATGGCATTGATAAACAACTCAATAATGAATAAAGTCAAACCATCACACTACCACATAATAAATCAACCAATATCATAGAAATGGCAACAAAATAAGCATCCATTTGATTCAGGCATTTCCCATTAGCTCAAATCAGTTGAGCATCTAAATAAATAATCCATAGGTGAAAGAGTTCCTTGAATAAAGTGCCTTCAAACAGATAACTCTTATACATTATACCAGCAGAAACACATAAAAACCCAATACAACATTAACCACTAAAGTAATAAACCTATGATAGGCTTTACAAGAAAACGTTTCACTGTCAAACCAAAAGCTTGCAAAGTAAAACATCATCAATCCCTTGAACTTAAAAACTTTTTCACAAAATGATTTATCGACTTTTACAAAGTTTATTGAGATCTATATTTCAGTCAACAATAGTCAATACATGAACTTCTCAAAAGTTCCAACATCTAGAAACACATTTCAATAAAAGAAAACAATATTTATAACCACCAGAGAAGGGTAATAAAATTGATATTAAACCATGTGCAAAGAAAAAAAATAAACAAATGCATTGAAGATATGAACGAACACTAGCAAGATATGATATGAAAAGATGGGAATATAGCAGAATACCTTTTCCTCTTTGACGAGATGCTCTTTTTCTAGGGAGAAATCCCAAAGAGCCATGTCTTGGGTGCTCAAACTTGCGGTGAGACATTGTTCCCTGCTTCTAATAATACTGTAAAACTTATGAACTTTAATTTAACTCTCCAATAACATGAAATGCCATAGGGTAAGTAGAGGTCAAAACAAGAAATAGCATGCTTGTAAAGAAAACAATGTGGCAATGTTTTTTCACAATAGTTTGCCGTGTGATTTTCCAGCACTCAATTACATATGAATCTAGAGATCAGAAACCTTACAACAAAGTTACTTTAGTATCTCCATGAAAATGACAAACATACCCAATAGTGACTATAATATAAATGAAAAAGTGGTCAAAATTGTATGTTCAAGAAAACAAAAACACCATATTTCAGATCTGATTTTCCGAAACAGCCGATGGTCATTTGAAAATGATTTTACATTGTTAAAGACTCAAAAGCAGGTACAGCAAAGGAAAGCATTAAAGCAAAATCCAGCTATCGCCATGACTAGATGAACATGTTAGATTACAACCAGATCCTATCAGACAAATGGAAATGCTGCTCCCGAACCAAAGGCCTATGACATTGATTTACGATGCCAATTCTCGGGCTCAATGGTATTTCTTCCCAAACACAAAAATGGTGTTGGCAAAAGAGAGCCCTTCCGAGACTCCAGCCTTGATTTCTCAGTCCTTTTACTTTAGGGAGCGCATTCCAATCATCAAAAGGAAATGGAAAAATCAAAACATGTCCACCAGAGCCATAACATAATCATTAACTACATACACATCCAAAAATCCCTCAGAATGCAATAGAAAATTACCCAAAATCAAATTTAACTTCGAAAAGGCTTTGACGAAACTATTATATATAAAGTGTCACTTAAAAATGCATAAAAAGAATCCAGATACAGATATCATAACTGAACCACGTCACAATGAAAGTATAAATTATAATGTTTAATCTTTCTAATTAGACAGAATTCCGAGAAAATTGAATTACCTCAGAGCCGCACAGCAATAACGCCGATTGAGAAACCTAGAAATTTGAGGGATTTATAAATGAGCACACCGATAAATGGACAGCTAGGGTTTTAGTGGTGTATTTTAGAGGCCGTAATTGGGCCTCTAACTGTTGGGCTTCTTCGTCCAAGTGTTTAAAATGGGCATTATCAAAACTTGGATACTAAATTTGGGCTCGGCCAGATTTCATATTCAGAGGATCAAAACAGGGATGTAGCCCAATATGCTGTGCAATATTAACCACTGGAATTGAAGAACGGATAGTAATACGTGAAAATTACACCCGACCAAAATTTTTAAACTTCAACTTTAAAATTCAGATTTAAAGTTCTTTTTATTTAAAAATCAGATAATAATATAATTCTTAAATATTAATAATAATATTATAAAATCAAATAAATATACGAACCCACTACCCACCAAATCAGTCACTCCACCCAATTTCAAACCCTAAAACATTTTAATCTATTTTCTCACTTTCCCTCCCCCACCTTCTCCACTCTCTGTCGGAAGTTTTCGACGGCGCAGTGCAGTGTAAAGTGGATGTGACCACCGCTCGTGGTGTCGCTCGACTATGACAGGATGCAACGTCACTCTACTGTGACAGGGATGCGGCGACGATATGACTGGGATGGTGTTCCTCCTTCATCGCTCCTCTGACAATGCACTCCTTGCTCCTTCGTCGCAGATCTTTATTTTTATTTATGATTTTGATTTGTACCACGGCCGATGGACTTGTGGGTTGTGGAGGCCGTTTTTTTTTTTTTTGTAATACAGTGTGGTGTGATGTGGGTGCAGTGGTGCATTGTGCAGTGCTGTGGTGATGTGACTAGGTAGTGTATGCGGTGGTACTCATGATCGTGGTGGGGTGGGAAGAGTACGTGTACAATTTTTTGGGTATTATGATCGATAAATTGTAAATTTGTGTAACCTAGAAAAATCTATGATTGTGACCAAATTTGTATTCATGACTCCTAATTTAGTAAATGTCACTAATTAATTTGATAATTTGTCATCGTGAAATAAGTTGTGACTTGTAATTTGTGTCATGAAATAAGTTGTAACTTATAAAATTTGTGATTTGTGATCGATAAAAAAATTGTGACATATAAATTTTTTTATTTATAATCGAAAAATAATTTGTGATCAATTAATTTGTTAATATGTGATCGAGAAATAAGTTGTGGCTTATAAATATGTAATTGTGATCATAATGTATTTAATTAATAAAATATATTTTTAATTAATTATTTCAGTAATAAAATTTAATTAATATATGATTTTTGAAATAATAATCCCTGCTTCTCAATTTTTAAATGGTTCATACATATTAATTTTCCTAGTAATATTGTAGATTCGTATAGGAACACATTAATAGTTATTTTGACAGTTATCTTCAGTCTCAAATCTATATGAATATGTCCATCGTAAGTGATAGCAATGAGGGTGAGGTTTTTCCTGTCGTCCACACCTATGAAGATTTTTGGGAGGCAACAAGTTCAGAATTAAAATATATTCTCTATCCAGTCGGAAAACTTGACATTAATGCNTTATCTTCAGTCTCAAATCTATATGAATATGTCCATCGTAAGTGATAGCAATGAGGGTGAGGTTTTTCCTGTCGTCCACACCTATGAAGATTTTTGGGAGGCAACAAGTTCAGAATTAAAATATATTCTCTATCCAGTCGGAAAACTTGACATTAATGCTACACGATGCTTAAAGTCTTAAGTCTGTCCTTACTAACATATTCCTATTTTCTTGCTCGTTTCACTGATTGTCATCGAATGAACAGCTTACTGCGGACTCGATGCCCACCTATTCAT
>CAIGRP010056556.1:0-20592 GCA_903798385.1 Fraxinus cuspidata
CTTCATTGGTATGAGACCTTTTGGGTTAAAGCCTAAAAGCAAATCCATGAGGAATTAGGCCAAAAGTGGACAATATCATACTAATGATGATATATGTGGTGTCTATAACCCTTACAATAGTTGTATCATTTGATTCCCATTTACTATATTTCCAGTTGTTTAACTTTCAAAATATTAAAATAGCGAGCACGTCTTCTTACGAGCTTTGGGATACCACTGTTTATCCAGAAGAATTCTATTGATTTTCGGAACTCATAAACTTCGTCTCATAATTGGGAGTAATGGATTTTCGGAAATAATAACTCATATTGGAGAAGATTTTTAGGATGAAGCTCAGGTTCTTTAGTTAAGATGTCTATGATTTGGGAAGAAGGTGAAAGTTTGGGGCTTGTTTAAGCGAGTATGAAATTATCAAATCACGATTTTAATATGTTGATTGGCAAAGTATTTAATACTTGTAAGGATTTAACCGGCCAACTAGATTTTTCGTCTGCTATGTAGGCACGTCAATTAACGGATTTGAGCCGGTGAGTAATGGAGAGTAACGGATCAAAGTATAGTGATTATAGGAAAAATTTGAAAGTTTGTTGAGTAAGGTGACAGGAACCAAAGTTCAGTCACTATTGAAACATTTAACTCCCTTTCTATTCAATGTATTTAAAGCAAAAAATCAACACAATCAAGAGGCGCTCGTCGCACTCCCCCACCCCTAACCCTATCTCTTTCGAAGTCTGCTCTCAAGAATTGAAGTCGGCGAATTGTATTTAAACTTGAAGAAATCTCATTTTTTGTATCAGTTCACTGGGACAGTTCGAAGTTCGTTGTATGTAAATAGAGAATTCGATTGTACGGTTGAAATTAGATTTTCCTTGTACTGTTTTTGTATTTATCAATTCAGGTTGAGTCTTGTTTTTGAGGTAGAATGATAGATTTGTTTTGTTTGAATTGAATTTGACGTGGATTATGTAATAGTATAGGTTAGTGTTGAATAATGAGAAATTAGGGTTAGGGTTTTTGTGAATTGTAAAGGATATGGAGAGTACACGCAAACCATTTGACAGATCACTTTCGAAAGAACCGGGATTGAAGAAACCCAGACTCACTGAGGACCCTGCAGCTCCCGATCGTAGCTTTAATGGACGTGGCAGAACTAGCCTTGGCGGCCGATTTATTCAACGACCCGTGTCTTCATTCTCTGGGGGTGGAGGCGACTCGAGATTTCAGAGGGACCGAGACTCGGAGAGCAGTGATTCTGTCCGTGGGCCTTACCAACACCAACAGAGTCCGCAGCTGCATCAGGAGCTTGTGACCCAGTACAAGACTGCCTTAGCTGAGCTGACTTTTAACTCGAAGCCCATAATTACGAACTTGACTATTATTGCCGGTGAAAATGTGCACGCGGCCAAGGCAATTGCAAACACTGTCTGTGCGAATATTCTCGAGGTGATCTCAGGTTTTTTTTTTTTTTCACGGTAGTAGTAAATAGTGCTTTATTTTACTTCTAGAATTGTATTGAAAAAACTGAAAAGAAAAATTGGAACATGTGTAAGGAAGGACTGGCGCAAAATGTGATTTCCATAGTTAAGGGAGGAAGCACTGGGTGTAAGTTTTTCAGCAAGTAGTTTATTTTCATTGAAAATTATTTTAAATCCTACAGATTGATGTGTGGCTGAGAATTATTCTATTTGATAGAATGGCATTTCGACCACAAAAACATAAGTTAAATAAAAAATTGCTTGATCATTTGCGAACGGTAAAGACGTGGGAAGCTGGAAATTCACTTCCAATTTATAATAATTGATATTGCATTTTGTTGCCTATGTGATGGTATCGATTATTCATTTCTTGGACGTTGTGGTTGCTTAAAACAGCCGTCTTTTTCTCATTGACTAGTAATAGCCAGTGTGAGTTTGTATTTTGGACAAATGATCTGTGATGATTTGTAATATTTTCTATTCTTTTGAGGGTCTTCCAACCCCTTGGAGAGAAGGGGTGGGGAGGAGGAGGAGGACAAATAGTTCTACTCTCTGTGTTTTTTTGTGTTGATTACAAAAAGCTTCTATGTGTTGATTACAAAAACGAATTAATACTATGTGATTCTCTGAGTGTATTGAGTTGTATGGGACTTGTCTCATATATGTATTTTCTTTAGTTGAGCAGTTCTAATATCCGACATCAATGTTTGGGCTGTATGTTTGAAGCTGAAGAAGTTCCGAGTTATGTTGTCTTTTCATCAGAGAAGTAAATTAAATGTCCATTTTGGGCTTCGTAACGTACAAAATTTCCTCTTGTAATCCTTTCATTGTTTTTTGATGTAACTTCTGTTGTATTCTTTCCAATCATTCTTCCTATTGCTAAAAGATGCAGTCAGCACTTGTATACGTGGTGAAGAGTTGTTTCTAATTGATTCTCCGGGTTTCTTGTAGAGGATGTCCATTATTGTAAAGTTGGTGGTGCATACTCAATATGTATGTGTTTACTGAAGAACGTTTGAGTTGAATACTCAAATGAGTACTTATGTAACAGAACTTAAAAATGTGATCCAATATGATACAAACTCGAGCAATTTCCAGGTTGAAAAGGGTGGCCTTACTCTTTTCCCAGGATATGAAACTTTGTATTAGCGAAAATTTTAAGCATTTAAGTATTACCAACCATTGACAGGGAGAGCTTATGTTTCTTTCATGGTTGAAAAAATTCCAGAAAACTTCTATGTAGGTTACTATTTGGCCTTCATTTTGAATCGTTAGTTCGATCAAATCTTAAGATTGAAATCTGGTGTTTTTTCCCCTGCTTGTCCTTTGGTGCTGTATGTAGCCTATTAATTCTATCATTGAGTTTTCTAAAATTTTCTTATCCATTTTTATCTGACCCTAGATAATTGTTTACAGGTTCCTCGCGAGCAAAAGCTACCATCTCTTTATCTATTAGACAGTATTGTGAAGAATATAGGGAGGGATTATATTAAACACTTTGCCTCCAGATTGCCTGAGGTCAGGTTTTTATAACTTGCTCTTTCTCACGTTACTTGATACGTCTTCACCTGTAGAAATACTTTGCCTCACTATCTTATCATCATTCCATTCGTAGCTCTTCCATGGGTCTCTTTGACATGATTTTTGAAAGCCGAAAGCTTCCTTTAGGCATGGTAGGATAATTTTTTCGAAGTTCTTTTCTAATTAGAAAAGCTTTTGGAGGAGCTGTCCAAGGTGACTTTCTTATGAAGCTCTTCTACAAAAAACAGTAGCTGAAGCTATCCCAAATGGGACTATTTATTTCTGTCTTGTCATTCCATTTTTCTTTGTTAAATATGCAAATAAAAGTTGTGTTTCACCTTCCTTTAATTTGATCTGCTGATATTATCCCCTCGTTCTTGAGGAAAAAGTTTCTAGTTGAGAGAATCAAACTTTTAATTCCAATTGATTTTTCCTATAATAATCTGTTTCGAGTACATTTTTCAGGTTTTCTGCAAGGCATATAGACAGGTTGATCCTTCAATACATCCTGGTATGCGGCATCTTTTTGGCACGTGGAAGGGAGTCTTCCCTCCCCAGCCACTTCAGATAATTGAAAAAGAGCTTGGAATTGCTACTGCTGTCAATGGTTCATCTTCAGGAACATCATCTAGGTCAGATTCACAGGCCCAACGTCCTGGAAACAGCATTCATGTAAATCCCAAGTATTTAGAGGCAAGGCAGCATCTTGAGCAGTCATCCAGTGTAAGGGGCTTGTCATCATTGTTCTTATCACAATAATTATTCTTGGCTCCATTGAGTGCTGTTCATCTTTCTTTTTTTTCTTCATCTCATTCCTAGAGAAATTTTTTTGGTAGCATTGTAACATTTGATTAGCTTTTTTACTAGTTACCCCATGTTTCTGCAAATATCATCGAGACCATGTGATGTGTGCTTGTGGGAGATGTCAGTGCTCCAAATATCAATTCTTAGAAAAAATATGTTTTGTTAATTTGGCATATAATTGGTTCTAGATCACTAATGGCTAAGTCTTTTAAGCGAAAGGAGAGATGTGATAACAAATTGCAGGATTATATTGTTTGCAAGCATGACCATGAAATTCAAATGGTCAGCCTGGTTGGGATATGTTGGGGGATGTTGGCGTCCTTTCATAGTAATTGAGATGGGAGAATTTTATCAAGTTGCCTGTTTGTTCAGTTTTTCTTGTTCACAGGGACAGCTCAGTCCTCGTGTCTGACCTCAGTGATGAAATAGCATTTCTGCTCTGGCAGTTGAATGGACAATGGTTCTGTGAATTGTACTATCAGATCATCTCAATTAATGATTGAATTTAAAAAGTGGATCTTAAATAGGAGAGGGAGCTGGTCCTCCTTAAACCTTTTTCTATACTTGCATTCCCAGATACCCACATGATTGTACTTGGTTGATATACCGATTACCCTGCTTAAACTTTTTCATCGCGACACAAATTATAATGTATTTGTGTTAGTTTTATTTTTTCTTGAAGAGTTATTTGTTTTTTGTTTCATCCTGGGGATTGTTACTTCTTTTCTTAAATTTTATCTCGGAAGAATTGTGGGGTGGGGTTGGGGGTTGTTCTTTGGGGTATTTTAGTGCTCTATATCCTTCTTAAGGAACAACCTGTGTGCATCTTTTTGTTCTTAATATATGCTGTCTTAACGTGATGAAGGTGAGAGGAGCTGCCGGTGACAATAGTAAAAACTTGATGAACTTACCTGATGATGTTGAAGGACCAAAGAGAACCAGTGTTAATTCGGGAAGAACATGGACTGATCCATATGTTAAGGTGCATGTGGAAAAATATAGTATTGAAATGTTTTGTGTATAATCTTTCGCAATCTGTGTTCTAAATTACTCTAAACTTGCAGAACATCCAGCGTCCTCGTAATGATCAAGTAAATGAATCTTCTTGTGCCAAAAATCTAAGTGTAACATATGAAGATTCTGACTACAGTTCTGATTCATCAAAGCATTCACGCTTGGGGTTTGGAAGAGCGAGTGAAATGCATAAACATGGAAAGCAGCTATATGAATCTGGTAGAGATGTAACTGGGAAAGTATTTGATCAACAGAATGGTTTTGACATGAAGCGTGGATTTCAAAGCTATCCAGCCCATAAATCTACAGACCCTGACTCACATCTGGAACTAAAGCAAAACTTTGGGAATAGAAGCAGCAGTGGGATGAGGAGCTGGAAGAACTCTGAGGAAGAGGAGTACATGTGGGATGATATAAACTCAAGACCCCCAGACAGTGGTGCTGTTGATATCTCAGATAAAGATCTGTGGATACCTGATGAATTTGAAAGATTGGTAAGTTTTATCGAGGTTCAATGGATTGTTAAAGCATGAAATGACAGCTGGTTCAAAATTGGTTAGGGATTATTTCTATTATAATAGAGGGAGGGGTATACCTAAAGTAACATGGTTTGATTTAGTTTTGGATCTTCCAGTAGAAGTAGATGTAGCAATGAGCGGAACAAATAGGCAAAAGGATTTATGTAACTGGCATCAAATTGATTCAATAAGGCTTAATTTGTGTTTTTTTGTTCCTGTAGTCAGATTGCTGGACTGTATCAGTGTATCCAGCCATATGACCAAATTTATTTTTTGATATTTATTGTGCAGGACTTTGAGAACCCTATCCAAAGGCCCCAAAATGTACATTTCATTGGGTCAAGGGTTGATGATGAAGCACCCACTGTTTCTCTAACTAAAAATCCAGGCCAGGTAGTTCCTGGGAATCAAATGGTATCATTGACGCAGGAGATACATCCACTAGAAAGGAGACTTTCAGGCCCGGTTAGAAATATATCAGGTGAAGGATATCATGCTTCATTTTCAAGCTCTGCAAAGTCATTGGACAGGAATTTTCAATCACAGATGGGCCCAGGCCTTAGTGGGGCACCAAGCTCTAGCTTTTCTACAAATGCTATGTTGGGGTCCACGCCATCAATAACACGACAGACTCTGGGGATTGGATCCCAATCACCTATGCACCAGCGACCTCCTTCACCTTCACACTCAGCATGCAATCCGAATCAAGTACCTCACAATTTTGCCGATCAAGAACAAAACTCCACCCCACGTCTTGTAGATCCAAGGCGGCCTCAATTTTCAGGACAACGAAATATAGGGCCACGTAACCAGTTTTCTCAGGATTCTGTGTCTATGCCACCACAGGATGTCCGTCTAACTAGCTCACATAGATTGCAGCACCAAAGTTTACAGACATTGTCTACTGTAATGCCCCCTAAGCTGAGGAACCATGTTCCATCTAGTCAACAGAAAAAGCTTGAACTCTCTTCTGGGGAAGCTCAGAAGCGGTTGCAGCCACAAAATTCAGGTATTGAGAACTGCTCTACCACTTCTGACTCCCCAGAACAATCAAATACCAGCACTTTGTTGGCTGCTGTAGTGAATAGGGAAAAAAGTTCTAGTGTGTATAACTTACATAAATCAAGTTTTCTAGGTGCTGGGGGTGTGTCAGATCTGGTAGTTGCACAACTGCCTCTTCCAAGTGGACCTCCTACCGACTTAACATCCTTGCCATCTTTACATGGAAGCACATTAGTCCACACATTTTCTCATGGAAAGGTACAAGGACCACCACTGCCACCTGGTCTCCCGGCCTCATCTTTAGCAGCTAGTAGCTCAGAAGAGAAACCAAGTGCAGTACATCCTGCCTCTAATCCAGTTTCTAGTCTTTTGAGCTCTTTGGTTGCAAAAGGCTTGATATCTGCATCCAAGAAAGATTCACTATCTTTAGCTCCTTCCAGTATGCCAACTCAACCTCCAGACCTAGATACTGGGGCTATAAGCAGTAGTACAACTGCAGATTCTTCTGATGCTGTTGCCATAAATAAACCTCTTCCATCTACCACAGATGAGCTATCTTTGCACGGGCCTGATGATAAGATCTTTGATGGCTTGCCTCAGTCTATGACGACAAAGATAAAAAATCTCATTGGTTTTGAGTTTAGGCCTGATGTAGTTCGGGAATCGCATCCAGCTGTGGTCATTGAACTTCACGATGACCTTCCTCATCAGTGCGGCATATGTGGTCTGAGACTCAAGCTTCAAGAACAATTTGATAGACACATGAAATGGCACGCATTGAGGGCCCCTGGACAGGATTCTTCGAGTAAGACTTCAAGGAAATGGTACACCTGTTCAGACAATTGGGTTGCAGGAGTTGCTTCCCTCCAACCCATTGATGGCACCTCAGATCTATTGGGCTCGGAAAACTGTGAGCCGTTGGTTCCTGCAGATGAAAGTCAATGCGCTTGTATTCTGTGTGGTGAGTTGTTTGAAGACTTCTACTGTCAAGAAACGGGTGAATGGATGTTCAAAGGAGCTATTTACTTGACTAACCCATCCTCACAAGGGGGATCAGGAAATGTGCATGACAGTGCTGATATGGGTCTCATAGTCCATGCTAACTGTGCAGCAGAAGCTTCTTTTTGTGACTTGAGACTGGCTGGGGATATCAAATTGGTAAGTACCATGTGTGGTAATCGATTTTGGAATTTACATCATATTTTATGTTCCTATAGAGCAATGAACGTGAGATTTGTCAGTCCACTACATCCTTTGCCCCCGTTTGGCCCCTGGAATAGTGTTTTTTTTTGGAGAATGTGTGGTCGAAAAAAAAGGAAAAGTTTTCTATTTACGTGTAATATTATTTTATGGAAGACCGTGTGTTTATAAATAAGAGAGAATAATAGATTTTGGGGATAATGTGGGCCAAACGGGGGCTTTATGTGATCCTTTTTTTTTTTTCCCCCTAAAACCGTTAGCAGATTTTATCTGAGTATTCTAGTTCATTCACCTGTTGTCTATGTTGTTAGTTCGAATCGTTTTTGCCACATCTATTGGTGAGGTTTTAAGGGCATTGCAGATTTCTCTCACATATTTCTATTCTCTCTCTTTTCGTTGTATTAATTCTGGGTGGTGGGTGGGCAGGTAGACGTTTTGTTATGTGGTGCATGCCAAATTTGTAGACAGCGTTGGCTAATTCTATATGAACTTTGTCAATGATCTTCATAGCTTAGAAACTTGGTATTATATATCAAGTATGCTTTCTAATTATTGAAAAGCACAGGAGACTGAAAATTCATTAGTTAGTAGAGAGACTGGAATGAAGATCTATTTTCTACGGATCAAAAGATTCTTTTTTACATCCATACAATATGCTTGCTTGAATGAAAACCATTTTTAGTCTGGCGGTTTTGATGTTAAAATCAAGTACTGTGATTTGTTTGGTCTTTATAATGAAATCAAAAGAACTCTGCATACATCAATAAGCTCATTTTTTGAATTCTGCGTAATAATGGACCATAGATGTAAAGAATATTAGTGTCGAATGTGTTGAGGTGTACTCTGTTCTCCGGGAATTGGTTTGAAGTCGAAATTTATTTTATTTAAGAAATAACCTATCAAGTATTTCGAAACTGGAACTATGAAAGAGGAAGCTTAAGGGCATGATTGGTAGGGAGGATTATACTCAACAAAATTAAGGAAGAAAGTGAAGCTAAAAAATCTTATTCGTTAGTGTCTAGTCATGATTGATAGTGTACCATACATGGACTAATTGTTCAATATTGTGCTTTAATTTTAGATCTATTGCTAATATTCTTCATAACTACAAGCTAATCTCATGGTTTACTCATCTTGTATCCGTTTTCAGGAAAAAGAAGCATGATGTTTGGATGTGGAACCAATGATATCATAGGTGTAGGTACAGAGAAAAACAATCAAATTTTTGTATGTTCACTATTCAGATCCTATATGTCGAGATCACTTTCCATGTATGTGCCTAGTGAACTAGTGACTGCAGCTACTTACCTATTCAATTTTTTATCCTGGATTTTTTTCCCTGGACTCTAAGCTGAGAATATATAGATGGTTAAATATGTTTTTCTAGTTCGTTTCCTTTCCATTTGTTTTCATGTCTGTTTAAAGTTCCTCCTAAAATTTTTTTTGGTTTTTCCATCATTGTTGGCTGCATGTTTCTTCAAATTTGATGTTCAAAGAACGCTAAGGAGTATTACCATGTATTATTACAGTAGTAAATCAGTTTGACCGCTTATATCTGGTTCTTGTTTACCTTTCTCACATTCATGTTTTCCCTCTCTAGTTTCTTTTCTGTTCTCTTGTATATCCTTATTCCTTCTAATTTCCTGTTTGGCTCTATAATCTTCCTTAAAATTTGAGATCTCTGCTATAAATGTTTCCACTTCCTGGAGACTTGTATTCGAATCCTGCAGTGTGAAAGACTAATTTCTCTCCAGAAAATTAGTCTTTTTCTTTATGTAGCTTGTGATTAATAGCTGATGTTACTTGCATTTCCTGATTAATTGTAGATTCTCATTTGTTGGTTGTAATTCTATAACGTTTTCGTGGTAATAATACATATATTTTTATATAGCGAAAATATACTCATTTCAAAAAAATCTGTGGCTGAAACCTCCAGCAGAAAAAATGAAATTCGTTTTGAAGAGAGGTTTTATTTTCGCTTTAAATTAGCTGTTTCTTTTTCTGCAAATTGCCTGGATTTCCGAGTCCTGTTTAGATTCTGAATCTTATTTTTCTTCATTTGTATCTAAAGAAGACGCGAGGTGAATTATATTGTAGTAAGAATGTTATATGTTCTATGCAATTGTTTCCTTTAATTGTATGTGATATCGGCCTTTATTCTTTGAACTTTTAGGTACTTGAGAAAATGAAAGGGAAAATCAGTTTTCCAGTCTTATTTTGCCTTTCTGGAGATCCAGTTTTGCTTTACAGGGAGTAGGTTCTTTTCATATTTGCACCAGGAAGAATCACATGCCAAACTCCCACAGGAACCACCTGGATTCAAACCAAAAGCGAACTGGCAAGCAAACTTGATAAAATATTTGGAAAGTGTTAATGTGAATGCATGAAATGATGGAAATATAACTCACTGTGAGTGGATATTTTGGTTAATGTCTTGTCGTCGAGTTCGAAGCAGAAAATTTCTGATTATTTGTGTTATGAGGTGATTTTTTTGCCATAGGACATTATTAAAGTAGTTTTATTTGTGGGACAACTCTTTTGAGATTAGTTGATAAGAATGATGATTTGATCAATTAGATATTACTCTTTTAAATGATTTTGCTACAAATGTTGAGGTGCAACTTTTCCTATATTAAACTCGTCACTCCAGAATAATGGAATCTAATAGCTCTATTTTGCGTAGGCTTACAAAAATGTTGAACGAACATTAGTTATTTACTACTAATGTCGTTAAAAAACCAATGGTCCGACGCAGTTATGAATATCTTCAGTCAGCCTGCATGGCTATCAAGGATGGCAACACAGTCAGAGACAGAGAGGTGTAATTGACTTCAGTGGATCCATTTGTCATGATTTTTGTTTCCTGCAGAGGAGTTTTTGAAATAAGTTATTTTAATTTTTGTTTGGAAGCTAATCTTTGAAAGAGCTTTCTATTTCGAAAATGCTTTTAGGGAAAGTCATATTTGATAAGCTTTTTTTAAAAACTTTTGTAACTAAAAGAAATGCTTTCATAAAATTAGTCAAATGAATTCAAAAATTACTTTTGGGTCTCAAAAGTTTCTTTTGACTTGTTAAAAGTCATGCCAAATGGGGTTTTTAGAATGCTAAATAATTAATATTGAAATCTCAGTAGACTTTGAAAATTCCTTAGCTACTCTTATTGTCGTTTATTATATATGCATTTTTGACCGCCTTATTTATTCTTGTATTCTATAATATACACTAAGAAACAAACACACGAATGACATTTGAAAATATTCTGTAAACAGATTATATGTTTATCATTATTCCAATCTCGTAATTAAAACAAACAGGTTTGCATATTTGAGAAAATTGAGGAATTTTGAAATTTCATACGTGCATATTTTTCACCAGCATTTAACCATCATTGGTACTAAAATTCTTTGCTTCAATAAATTTAGGAACTATTTTAACTATCCTAAATGTTTACAAACATGTAATGTTTAGGTAGTGTGTTTAATAGTTTATACTGTCAAGTTAGTTCCTTTGAGTTTGGAAACTGACTTTGTTATTTTTGTTTTCACGTGTACAACTGAGCAAATCAAATCACGTGTACTTAGCAGGGGTGCCAACGAGTCGAGCCGATAATCGAAACTCGACTCGATTCGAGTAAAAATGATCCGAACTTTTTTTGCCCAAGTCGAGCCGAGCTTTTGATCAACCAAAAAATTTAGGCTCGACTCGAGCTTTCGGCTGGGGCCTTTACGAGTCGAGCCGACTCAATTTTTATTTTATTTTTATAATAATTCGTGTCACGTTTGCAGGCAACTGTCTGTCACAGCTGCTCGCAAAACATAGCTGCCTGCGTTTTGCGAGCAACAGTACAGCTTCCTGCAGCTATAATTATTTATTATTTTTTTGACCACCTTTTTTTCCCTAAAAGTTGGCTCGGTTTGTCACGAGTCGAAAATGGCCCGCGACATGAACTGTTTGTGTGGCTAGTCGAGCCACACGGGCTCGCTCGAGCTTGAATCGTTGACCCAAAATGGGGTTTGGTCAAGCTGGCCCGACTCAGGTTTTTCCCTGGTCGAGCCACGGGCAGTACGATCCACGTGCTACATTGACATCCCTAGTAGTTAGAGAATTGGGTCAATAATTCAGCAAGGTGAAGATGGGTAAAGTGTGCCTCACTTATTAAACATTGACAAAAACTGATTGAAAACACATTTGAGGAATAACGTTTTCGACTTTGTAAAATAGTTTAAATGGACCTTATACGAGGTTGATTTGCAATTGTTGGATAGAGGGCTTCTGAGTTCTCTTTTTGTAAGGGCTTAACCCTTATAATCATACTACATGTATATCATTTTCTACGTTGTGCAAGAAGAATGATGTAAAACATGATGTACAATTGTGATGTACAAGTGGCTTTTATCCTAACCCTTATTTACACACATTCTGTCTGTCTGTGCAACTTTCTTTGGTTCTTCTCTATAAATCTATAGTAGATGTGATGTATACTTGGTCCTTGTTTGACTCCTATTAAAACAATGATTTATATTTCTCATGTTCATTTTCAACTACATATTTATACAATAAAATATTCTGCATATAAATTCAAAATTTTTCCTACTTTTTAATCACACATTATCTAACACTATTCAAAACATTATCTTTCCCAAATTTCTCTTTATAATGGCCTTTAAATAGGGGCTTAATGTAGACAAAGAGAAATCTTCTCCTTACCGTTGTGAACGGAGTTTGTAAAATTTGTGAGGCTAGAGAGATGGAAAAAATTTGTGTTTTCTTGCTTTGGTTTCTTATATCAAAGTCTAATTTACTTTATAAATGCTCTACATGTGAGTAGCGTTTAGAAAAACATGAACATTTGAACCAGTTGGTGGATAAAAAGGTTTCTTGTATTGATTCTTTAATTTTCTACAAATTTATTTAATCATCTTTAATTAAAATGTTGATTCGAGACTAACAAGAGTAAAGCATAGACTTTACTAGAACATAGTATTGCATAAGATTCAACAAAATATCAAAATATGTTTTTAAGTCAAACAATATGTGGAGTAACTCCCAATATAACATTAAAAGCAAGACGTGTAGGTGGATCAATTGTTCAAGTTCTCATTGAAATATAATCCACATAAGGAAAAACACTTGCCATTCGTTGGTATTAGCGACATCCCAAAACTTCCGCGTCTCACATGTATGCTCAGTTCAACAAACAAAAAATGATTATTAACACAAGATTGCACGAAGCTTAACAAAGCTGGATTGGCGCACTCAGAAAATTAGAGACTCGCATGTTTAATTTCTCTTTATAAACACCCTCAAGTCAATCTATCAAAGAGCATTGTTTCATTTACACTAAAACATTGCACCTTCATCACAACGTTAAAAACATTAGAGTCAACCAGTCTCTTTCGCATGACCAAGCACATTGATATAGCTAAAAAGTTGATAAAAATCTAAGTCAAAATCAACGATTAATTATAACCACACATTTTATGGAATTTACAATTTATTCAACTTTTCAGCAATACATTTCATCAACTTTTATTAAAATTTACTAAAAGTTTGATTTTTTAACAAAACCAAATAGGGGATGAGCGGTGTTTTTTTTTTTTTTTGAAATTTTCCTTTTGACAATTTAAGTTCTCGACATAGACGTCCTAGAGAAAATAACATCAACTTCTAATTCATAATATTTCTCATAATACAACACGCATGCACGTCGGAGCCCTCTTTCATCCTCATTTCTTAAAACTTATTTATTTTTTTTAAACTCATTTTCTTTCCATACATACATTTGTAAAATACTTCATAACTTCAAGTTGAAAGTAAATAATTCTTTGGTAAATATATATATAGATAGATGAAGGGTTGTTAGGAGTCGATAGAAATATTGAGTGCTGGTTGGGAGAAGCTGTGTCTTGGTTGGACAAGATTTGGTTGGAATTTTATTGTCTACCCAACTTGAGCTTCTCTTTAAATGTGGAAAGTCAAAACCTTAATTTAATGCTCCACGACTAAGTTAACATCAACCCATTTCTCCAATCACGAGTCCCTTCTTGTCACAATAATTAATTTATGATGCCAAAATGTTTTGACTTCAAATTCATGGGTGCATTTCTAGAATGCAATGCACTACTCAAGTTGAACGCCGTTTACTTAAATCGATATTTAATTTATGTTATGTATAGTTGTTAAAAGAATTTTAAATTATTGTATTTAAATATATTTTCAGAGTTGAATGACTATAAAATTTGGAAAATCATATATATATTATTATAATAATCTGGAAAAATATCACAGAAATTTCAAAATCTTTTATATTATATATTTCCATAAAACAATAAACAATTGTATTTGGCGGTACTGATTATTTGGTTTCACTTTTTCAAATGTATCTAATTTAGCCCTTATTTGGACTCCATTACAAAAAAACAAAAAAAATTAAATTGTGGGGAAAAATGTATTTTAGAATAATAATTTTTTTAAAAACATGCGATTAAAAAAGAAGAAAAAAATTTGAATTTACGTATAATATTACTTTATCGAAAAATATGTAGTGGAAAAGAAGAGAGAAAAATATATTTTAAACATAAGTTTAATTATAATAGATTTGCAATAAAAAAAAAAAAAACTTATGATTTTGACAATACCTTTTTACTAATATATAATGAGTTTTGTTATTTGTACAACTACCGACAACTTTGTAGACAAGGTGGTGTGTTGACAAAAAGTTATTAGCTATAAAAATAACTCTTTATTAAAATTGTCCATTAAATAACATAATGTCACGTGACATTACGAAAATAAAGTTATCAACAATATTGTACATCAAGAGTCGAAGCCGTAAACTTTCTACCAGTAAACCAAACATGGAAGCCATATTTCTTCTTCGTTTCAAACTTAACAACCAAAAAGAAAACATATTCTAGTAGAAATGTTGGTTCTAATCGATAAAATCTAAAATACAGGATTCTATTTTTTGCATTAATGCACGTATATATAAATTAATATTGCCCACTTGGTGTGTAGCCAGTTAGTGATGAAAACCTAAAAAGGGTAAAGAGGATTTCTCCTATATAAACTCACTAAGCACACACTGGGACTTTTCCATTCATAATTCTTTCATGGCATTTTGTGATTGTTAGTCGTTTAACATGGATAGATTTGGATTACACTTCAACTCAGGGATTCGGATCCTTCTACTCACCAGCTTCTTTGTTCTTTGCATCAGCAATTGGTGGTCAAGTGCTGCTGCGGCCTCCACAGTTCCACAAGAGCTTCTTAAAGGTTTCAAGGCCACTCCAAATCCTTCAATTTCTTCTTTCCAGCCATTGCTCAGCGATTCTGCTGGTAATTACTCACTGGGTTTCCTCCGAGTCAATAAAAACCAGCTCAACCTAGCTGTTCTCCACATCCAGTCTTCGGAACAGCTATGGCGTGCCAGAACGCCCGGTTTACCGAGATGGGCTCACCCGACGGAGCTCTTCTATAATGGCAGCCTTGTATTATCTGATCCTCATACGGGGGTACTTTGGTCAACTCAGACGGATGGAGACCGTGTTTGGCTCTCCAACACCTCGAATCTCCAAATCCAGAAGCTTGATGAAGTCGCTATTTTGTGGCAAAGTTTTAATTTTCCCTCAGATACCCTTGTTGAGAAGCAAAATTTCACTAGTGCCATGGCTTTGGTTTCTTCAAATGGACTTTATTCTATGCGGTTGGGATCCGATTTTTTCGGGTTATACGCCAAGTTCAACCCGGGTACGGATCCAGGTCAAATATATTTGAAGCACAGAGCCTTAGAGGCCAAGGCAGCTATAGTGAAGGGCCAAGGGCCCATACACCTAATTCTCATGTCTGATGGGTATTTGGGTATGTTCCAAACGGGTTCAACTCCAGTCGATGTACAATCCTTCAACAGTTTTCAGCAAAACATATCCGGGAACCGCCGGGTCCGTATCGAACCGGATGGGAATCTCAAAGGGTATTTCTGGACCGGTTCAAGTTGGATCGTGGATTACCAAGCAATATCCGACCCGTGCGAATTGCCTAGTTCATGCGGGTACTATGGTCTGTGTCGACCAGGTAAGGGATGTTCCTGCCTAGACAACCGGACAGAGCCCACCTCCGGCGGGTGTGTCTCGTCGGAAAATCACATATCCGGTGACCTCTGCCGTGCCTATGACAACAAATACAAAGTACTGCGAAGAAGTGGGGTAGAGTTACCGTATAAAGAATTAATGGGGTACAAGAAAATGGAGTCCATAACACAATGTGAAAATGCATGTGAATTGAACTGTACATGTTGGGGTGCGTTGTACAGTAACTCCTCTGGGTTCTGCTACATGCTGGATTATCCCATGCAAACCCTAGTAGCTGTGGGGGATGAGACCAAAATGGGTTACTTTAAGCTGCGTGAGGGTGCAGGTAAGAAAAAGGTAGGTACATGGTTAGGCTTGGGATTAGGATTGCTCTTAGGGGCAATTCTGATATTAGGTGGAGTAATAGGGTTATTTTGGTATAAGTTGAGAGACAGAGGAGTCAAAGGGTATGTGGAAGAAGAGGGTATTGGTGTGGGCCCATACAAAGATTTGGGGGCCGCCAGTTTTAGGTCAATTGAATTATGTGAAAAGTGACGTAAGGGATGACGGCTTGACAATTTTAAAGATTAAGGGCTTATCAATTTGTGGGACCCGGTTAAAATCCACTAGTTTATGGTTCTACTTGGTGCATGCATCATGGGACACGTGTCTTTATGAATTCAAATTGAGGACTAGTGGCATCTAGATGGTGCAGTTTGGCAACTATCCACTAGTAAATCTTTATTGAGCATAAGAGTAACTATATATTACTGCAAATTGAATATATTTTTTTAATGTTTTCTTTTATTTTTGTTATCAAGAAATTTACCCATTCTGAAATGGGAAATTCCATTTGTACTCTCACATGGAGCCTTGCATGATTAAAAAAATTCAAAAAAAAAAAAAGTGGGCCATCCCATTGTGAGTGTCAACCTGTATATGTCAACCATTTAATTGTACAAATAGCATGGTCCGACCGAAATATGAGTTTGCTAAAATGTCACTTGAGCGATGTACAATTTTTGAAACATATCCTAATGCAATTCCAAATCTCTCTTAAAATGAGTTTGTTTCAGTGTTGTAGAGATGAAATAGGGAAGAATCATGGTGTTTGTCTCAATAAGTGGTGACGTGAGAGACAATAAAATCAACAATGCTAAATGTACATCCATTCTCTTACATTGATTTTGATATCCTCTTTGTTTTTAAAAAATTGTAGGAAAAAAAATATTTTTTTAAACAGTCTAATGCTATATTGTCAAGTGACACAATTTAAATGATGATGTACATTTAACATGATTGCAATAAAATTGTAATGAACGAGATTTATACAAGAAAGAATCAAGAAATCCAGTTTATTTTGAATTAATTACTATTATGCTTTACATTTGCCTAATTTATTTTGAATTAATTACTATAAGTAATAATTATGTCAGAAACAACGAGGTAACGTAATTTTCTTTAAAAAAAAAAAATTCCGTAGTTGATAACCTATTTTCTCATATTGAAGTTACTTTACCTAATGGAAAATGGAACATGCTGAACGAACGGGTCAATGATAGGGGCATTTTTCGAAGTAACATTTTTTGATTGATAGTGTTTTCTTTAATTTTTTTTTTTTGATTGACCAATGAGGAAATGTCAAGTATATGTATTTATAAAATTCATGTCATTGACCATTGTCCTTGTAGTAGAATTGTTACCTGATTATCTTCTCATAATTACTTTTCAAAATTGACTGTCGATGAAGTATAAGCCCCTTGATTGAGTCTCATTTCTCTAGTGGTGTCAACGAACCGGGTAGAGCCACGAATCTGAATTTGAAGTTCGGGCTCGATTCGAGCAAAAATAGTTTGGACTTATTTTTGGCTCGAGCCGAGTAGAAGCTCGGCCAAAAAACGAAAGCTCGACCCTTAGTAGGTTGAGCCGGCTCATTTTTTTTTTTGTTCGTCATAAATCTAATGTTTTTTTTAAGAATTTAAAATTTGTGCCATTTATATAAACATGAATTTAAAATCTATTTTTACATTTTTTAAATAAAGCTTGACTCAGCGGGCCGAAATAGCTCGTGACACGGGCCCACGGGTTGTCTCAGCTCGCTTATGCCCCAAAACGGGGCTCGGCTAATAAAAAATCAGAATTTTAAAGTTTCAATTTCAAATATAAACTTTATTTATTCAAAAATCAAATATTAATTAATCTCTATATAAATTATAATTACCTAAACCCTAAAAATCCCAAATCATTTATCACATTTTCATTCACTCTCCCCTCCTTCTCGTCTCTCTCCTCTCCTTCTATCTCTCTCCTTCCCCTCGCAAGGCCGCCGTCGTCGAAGACAATAGTGGAGCTGTCACTGTAAGCAGCGAGCGGCGCTCCTTGCGATTGTCGACCGACGCTGATGTGAACGGCAGCGTCGCAATCTGTCTTCTTTTTTTTTTTTACAGGGGGTGCGAAAGTTTTCGATCTGCAGGATTTTTTTTTTGTTTTTTGTTATTGGCGGTGGTGGTTTTTGTTGGTGGCGTGGTGCAGGCGTTGCGTTGTTGTTGTTGTGGTGGTGGTGGATTTGTGGTGAGCGGTGGTGGTATGTTGTGAGTTTGGTGGTGGATCTGTGGTTTTAATGGTGGTTGGCTGATGGTGTGGTGGTCGATGACAACGACGGAGATGATGATAGGGTTGGGGACTTGGTTGTAGGATGGGGGGTGGTGGTGAAACAGTGGTTGTGGATGGTTAGTGGTGGTCGTGGTGATGCCGGTATTTTTAGATGATGGTTTGCTGCCAGGAGGTGGTGGTGGTTGTTTCAGCAACGGGGTTTCGGGTGGCATGCTGTTGGTGGCAGTGGTGAGGTGGTGGTCACAAGTGCTGTTGCTAGTCATAGATTATTTGGTTGTCTGTGACCTTTATGTGACCAATAAATAATATTCAACCAATAAAAAAAAATAAATTGTGACAAAAAAATAATGTGATATAAAAAATTGTTAATTTGAGATCGATAATTTGATAATTTGTGAATATCTACTAAGTTGTAACTTATAATATTTGTGATTTGTGATCGATAAATAAATTGTGACGTATAAATTTTTTATTTGTGATCGGTGAATAAATTATGAACTATAAAATTTTTGAATTGTGACCGTTAAATAATTCGTGAGCTATGATATTTTTGATTTGTGATCGATAAATAAATTTTGAACTATAAAATTTTGGAATTGTGATCGTAAAATAATTTGTGACATAAAATTTGTAATTTGTGATCAATTAATAATATGTGAGTAATTATATTGAATTTGTGGTCAAATTATATGGAATTGTAATCTTAATATAATTAATTAATTTAAAAATAAAATTTAAAAAAATTTGAGATTTGAAATTTTAAACCTTAATCTCTTAAATTTGAAATGAGTAAAATTTAAACCTCTTATTTATGAATTTTTTCCTTAAAAATTATAATTAGTCGGCCTAGATGTGAAAGATTTGTTGACAAGAAGAGAGGGTAAGTGAAAATCGTTTGGGCCAAAATTTTTGAAGGGAAATGAGCGCAGGCCTTTTAGTCCCAAAATATGTTGAGCAAATTAAATCATATACTCCCATATAAATTATAGACCCATTTGTAATTTACATCTGTTTTTTTTTAATTCTAAAATTACAACTAACCTGTAGCAAAAATGTAAGCTCCTATTTCCATTAAAATTATAATTCATTTTTCTTCATCTTCTCATCAATCACACATTCTCCAATAAAGTAATATTATACGTAAATTCAAAAAATTTTATTCATTTTTAACCACATTCTCTAGAAAATTATTATTACAAAATACATTTTTCCCAATCAGAGGCTAAACAAGGGCTAAATAAATAAATATAACACATGCATAATTTGTGGAACGTTTTCCCAAAATACAGGATATAGAATTTCATATTAGGCTTTCTTCCAGTATTTTCTTTGCTCCTGCTTATGTCAATTAAATGCATCTTAATTGGATATAAAATCTGTAAGCTATTATCTCACAGGTTGGCAACAAAAAACTGATGAGGATGAAAAGATTGATAAGGATACCTGAAAATCTTGGAGTGATGAGGTTGATATCCTCACAATATTCAAAAATCAATGGAGAGAGTTTAAGTGATCAAGAAGATTTGGGGTAAATTAATGCAAATCAAAATATAGTCCAACAAGGTAGCATTATAGAATCAGTTAAGTATTACAGCCCTACAAAATGAAAAGTTGTTAGTAGAGTTGGCAAAAAAACCCGCCCCGAACGGGTTGGTGGGGCGGGGCGGGGCGGGGCGGGCCAATGGTGCCCCGCCCCGTGAAGAATAAAAAAATAAAATTAATTAACCCGCCCCGTTGTTATCACTAGTTGTTAGTTTGTTATTTGATAGTCATCTTATTTTTGGATAAAAACTAGAAACAAGAATAGTAGAAGGTTGTTAATCTTGTTTTATTATAAATAGGAATCAATGTGGGGTTGGTGCTGATGACCCTTGGTCATCATTTAATAAAATTATAAATGGTCTTTTATTAATTTTTTGCTTCTTTTCCATATATATTTTTTCTAAATCATATATATTGTACGCTAGATAAAGGAGTCTAGGGAACCTGCTTTGAGTGTACAAGAGTCGAGAAGATAACCTTCTACTTTTCTTCCCCATTATAATAAAAACCTGTTGTGGCTTGTGGAAGTAGATCTGACATTGAGGCAAACCACTATACATTTGCATGTTTGCTTTAGTTATTTTAGATTTCCTTGTGAATTATGGCTCTCTTAAAATGTTATTAAAGTCTAATCCCTAACACGAAACTGGTATAGCCGTAGAGATGTCAATCGAGCCGAGCTGTCGAAAAACGAGCCACTCTCATCAAAAGACAAGCCCAAGTCGAGCATGCTTGGCTCGTGTTTTCAACGAGCGACTCGCCGACCCCACAAGCCAGGCTCATGGGCTCGTTTCATAGGTGAGCCACGAGCCGAGGGGCTTGGCTCGTGGTTCG
>CAIGRP010056562.1:0-17089 GCA_903798385.1 Fraxinus cuspidata
GTTCGCTCCTGTTTAAGATGCTGCCCAGTTATAAAACTTTCGGGAATTTTCTTTGCAGCCATTCTCTTTATTCTTTCTTCCAACTTGGTCCTCCACATCAAATTACTTCAATGTTAGTGCTTCAACTTTTACTCAAATTCATATTAGTCCACAAACTTTCATCAATTTGCCGATTTTTCCTTCTTTCTTTTCCAATTGCTTAGAAACGAGTGCAAAACTGAAATAAGTAAAACAACACAAAAGTTTAGTAATATGGCATCAATAAGTGCAGAAAAATACACTTATCAAACAGCTAATGTGGTAGAGTTGAAATATTATGTAGAGGTGGAAGACATGCTACATGTAGCTATGAAGGTGGAAAGACAATTGAAGAGAAAGAGAGCAGCTAGATATACATCAGTTTTTTTTTGTTCTAATTCTTCTTGAAAACCAAAGTGGGATAACAATAAAGGTGGTGTGGCTGCTTCAAAAGGTAAGACTGACCTACCGAAGGAAAAAAGAGGAAGTTGCTAGCAAAGCTACACCCAAGGTAGATTCCCAACCATATAGGAATCTGGATATCAAGTGTTTTAGGTGCTTGAAGGGTTATCTTGCATGACAAATGGAGAAGTGGTGAATAATAGTGAGGGTGAATATGATGACATGCCTGAATTGGAAAATGCTAGCAATGTGATGAAGTGGAGTATGCAGTGGGAGAGCTATTGGTCACGCGACGAGCTCTTAGTGCTCAAATCAAAGTTGATGACTTGGAGCAATAAAGGGAGAACATATTTCATACAAGATGTCACGTCAACAACAAGGTATATAGTATTATTATTGATGGGGGTAGTTGTACCAATGTGGCTAGCACAACACTTGTTGAAAAATTGGGATTAACTATGCTAGAACATCCTAAGCCTTACAAATTACAATGGTTCAATGAATGTGGAGAGGTTAGGGTGAATATGAAAGTGTTGGTGAGTTTCTCAATTGGGAGGTATCATGATGAAGTGATGTGTGATATAGTTCATATCATACCGGGCATATTTTGTTGGGGAGGCCATGGTAATATGGTCGGAATATGATTCATGACGAGTACAAAAGTAGGTACAACTTTACTAAGGATGGGAAATATATTACTCTTGTACCATTAATACCACAACAAGTGTATGAAGATCAAATCAAATTGAAAAGTAAGGAAGAAAAAAGGTTGAGAGAAAAAGGAAGTGAAGAGAGAGCAAGAGAGAAAATAGTAATGGTATCTGACCAAATCTGTAATGCTGATATGAGTGTTATTCGGTTACCATTTTTATGCCTTTTAATTTCTATACTCATTATAAAATACTTAATATTTAAATTATAAATGTCATTTTGTAATTTAACATAATCATTAAGATCTTATCATCATAAAAAGGAACAACAATTATCCTTAACATTAAAATAATTCATGTCCAAACATGAAATTTATTTAACGCTCTAGTATTGGTGGGTACAAAGTAACATTTCTTTAATTCTAATACTAAGCCTAAAGGCAATGGCAAGAAGTATGCTCGTACAGGCAATGCAGCAACATTTACTCATTTTCAATGTGCAAGTCAACTTCTTCTTTCTCCAGTGATCTACTTGTATTTAGTTTCTACATATTTATATAAATATGAGATCCACATATGGTATCTAATTCCCAAGAAGTTATTGAATTAGACATGAACCTTGCAGTTTCTTTTCCAATGACATATCATTCCAAAATGATAATAAGGGTCATTAGATTTGGTATTGTCCTTATTCGCTTTGACTGTCTTAGTCATCTTTGTTGCTTTCTTAAATCATCCTTTAGACTTTTTTAGAGAATTCTATGACTAAGATTTGCTCATTACAAACTTAAATATTGGGCTGGCAGTCTTAAGCATGTTCAGCAACTCAATAAGTGTATATTCAAGTTTATTCATATTAAATTCATAATTAGCCATGAATAACTCTCTGACGGAGATTGCAGGACCAAGATTATACTTGTTCATGGTTCATGACTGAACTCAATTGAGATAACTTCTAATTGTAGTCAACATCTTCAGTACACTGGCACTGACTATAGATTCTTCTATCATTGTGTACTAATATAGTTGTTAGGAAATCTCATATAGTTTTCACACGTGATTATTCATCTTTCAACACCTTGAGATGAAAAGTCATGTGTTAACATCTATACTTTCATGTTGCTTTTGTAACTCAAGTAACAAAGTAGCAAGTATTACACATGTTGCAATACTATCGTCATCCCTGTGTTTATTATAATAACCACGTCTTCCTTTGTCGAGTCATCAACAAGTGTCTCTAAAACGGGCTACATAAGGACATAATCAATTTTCTCATGTCGAAAAATAATTCTCAGATTGTAGTGTCAATCAAGAAAATTTGATTTGATTGTTGGCATTAAATATGTCACTCAAATAAATATGGTTACTCATGATTCAACCAGTGTAAATGACGAAAAGTAAAAAAATAATATATAGAATGCATCAATTAATTTAACAGGATCCTTTTATTAAATTATTTATACTCTCACTTTTTAACTTAAATTTACGACCCTTTTAGATAAATAAATAGAATCCATACTTGACTCTTAGTGGGTTGGGATCTCATTTGTTATATTAAAACATTGTGTGTACTCAACAAGACTTAATAAAACATTTGAGTATATACTATTATCAATTTTATCTACATACAACTTCTAGATCATTAAGCTGACAACTTATTGTCTTCACACATCTTATGTGTTAGCTTAACATGCCTCTAAAATATTCAAGGAGATAATTTTAGTTAAGTCAAACCCATTATTCAAAAATATCAAATATTTCATAGTTTCAAACATATCCCTAATAAATTAGCATTGAGTGTACTCTACAAGTTGAGATCGATTGAGGAATCTAATTTTTCACAATAATAATGGAAGACGAATATAAATATGACTTAATATTTTTAACGAGGGGTTTTGCATGCATAGGTCTCATCGTAATAATTATATATATTTTATTATACATCTAGCATGCAAATAAACATACATATAATAGTGTGGACGATTATGGACTACAAATGTCTCATCGTTATAATTGTATATATATTTTATTATACATCTAGCATGCAAATAAACATACATATAATAGTGTGGATCATTATGGACTTTACTGTCTAGTCTTGTCGAGCCATAAGGAAGATTAGTTAGTCAATTTCTAGGGGATAAAACATTGAATTATACAATGATCCATCTCTACGATCTCCTCATCTTCTTGTTTCTTCAATTAATCCAATTGCAACGTGTATCCTACAGTATTTGGCACGCATGCATAAATAATTGGACACGCAGGTTCGTAAAATTACAACGGATTTACAGATCCAAAATAAATAAGAGCTCACATACCCATAAAACAAGAAGAATAAAACTAAACATTCAAACATCTATATGGTCGAGTCCATAATCATCCACTAATAAAATATTCATCATATAAATGTTTTCTTATATAATATCTAATATTATATTAAAACATGTTTCAAGTTTCTAGCAATTAAGGTCAACTAATTTAGACAAATTGATCGAAACAATTAAATAATTAATTAATCAAATTAATGCAATTATCGAATTTATTTAATTAAAATTAAATACTGAATTAGAGTCGAACTCTAATTTCACAATTATATGGTGAAACTATTTAATTAAAATCAAATTCTAATTAGAGTCCAACTCTAATTTCAAAACTTAAGACAGTTGAATTTAAGTAAAATCAAATTTTAATTAAATACAAAAATTAAAATCCAACTCTAATTATAAGATATTATGGCGAATAAGATTAAAATCAAATTTTAAATAAATTTCAAATTAGAGTCCAACTCTAATTTCAAAGTTTTAGGGTGAGATAATTTAATTAAAATCAAATTCTAATTAAATATCAAATTAGAATCCAACTCTAATTTTAATTGAATTAACATTTTAATTTATGATAAAATTTATAAATAAATAAAATTCAATTTATGGTCAAAGTTTAATATTTAAGTTAAAATCATATTTTAACGAATATATTGAAAGTCTTCAATTTTAAATAAACTTTCAATTTGGGTCAAAATTAAAATATAGGTCAAACCTTTTTCAAACTATAAATTCAACCCACTTTTGAAAATTTACATTTTGACTCATTTTAAAATTATACAAAAGGCCTCATAATTTCACAAATTGCAAAGAAGCCCCTTTCTATTAAAATCCCACCATGACCCCTAAAATTAAATTACATATAGGAGCTTCCAATTTCACAAATTGCAAGAGAGGCCCCCATCCCCAAAATCATCACAAACTCTAGAGAACTCTTCTCCGACGCCGCGCCGCTTATGAAGTAATTGCGGTACGTCGTCTCTGTCTCACAGTGGGACGCATCGACGCTGCTATGATTTATAGTAGTGACACTCGCCGCAGCAACTTGCAACGACAACGAGCACTACTGTTGCAGCTACGACTGTTGTCGTTGGAGCACGCAGCCACGACTATCACAGCTGCATATGGTGATTTTCAGCAGCGTGCCTCTATGCGCTGTGTGCGCGCACTGCCGCCCTTGAGGATAAAAACAATTTTCAATATTGCTAGATTCAAAAACAACATAAACAATCAACTTTTGATTGTTCCAAGATGTAAAATAATTTCTAACAAGCACAAAGTGGGCTGTTGTGAATTTACTTAATATATATAACGGAAATTAAATTATTTTTCAATTTCCACAAATGATCTGCTTGTGCATAGAGAGAAACTGTTATAGAAATTATACCTTTGTGAATTCTGAAACTCATTGGTTGATTCTCGAACATAAACAATCACAAACTACAACTCACAACTGTCCAATTATCCAATCTCCAATAGAAATCCACACGGGAAATAGGAACGAGTACTAGGGTGTTATTTTTCTTTTCTTGTGCTATCAAGTATAATAATAAAGTTGTGTGTTATTTTCAAACCCTAGCAGCATATTTATAGAATTCAAGTGGGCTCAAACCGTCTCTTAAAATTAATCCGATCTAATATTTAATTAATCCAATTAATTAATTCGGGTCTATTAGCAAACAACATAATTAATTAATTTTTCAACACTTGTTAATTAATTAATTGGTGAATCTCATTCTTCTGATTTTCCTTTTGTGTGTGACCTATCATGTGTTCGATCACAGTGCCTAAAGACGTGAATTATTATTTTGATCTAATCAAAATCGATAAATTAAAATATCTCTTTTAATTTATCACCAATTCACATTCGTCATCCCAAATTGACATCTAATAATGTGTCGGGCAATACATGTGACGGGAAATGTCACGTGGTATGACAAAACTAAACTAGTTTTTTTACCGTGAAACTATAATCATTTCGTCAGTATGATCTAATTAATTACTATATATGAATATGTGTCAATCTCAATTATCGATCATATCTTTCATCCCACTATTAAGTTAATGTAAGTCAAAAACTCATTTTTGACTTATGAGTACACATTGGTCAAGAATTTCATTGTTAACTTAACTAAATGAAATGTAGATCATAATCTCTTACTATCTAAGAATGAAGAATCATCTATTGATCATTCATAACCTTCCTATGATTCTTGACATACTCGAATGATGCCGTATTAATGACCATTGGCAGAGCAACATCCAACATCACCAAAGTATGACTGTCCTCATATAAGGCATTATGATGACTTCAAGTCAAATGATCAATTTCACTATCGAACGTTAGAGATTAATTACTAACACTCAAATAGTTATCCATGTGAAATCTCCCCAACAGTTCTCCAATGTTTTGTTCAATAACAAAATATTCACGTGTTCATTTAAGTGTCATCACGCTTTAGCTTGTGAGATCAGCAACTATTTCGCAAGTAAGAAATGTCACACGTGATGGTCTATCTATAATAACGATATACATATCTTATTATTACTTATGATCACGGATATGGATGGCAGTTTTCTAAGCCCCGAACGGGTTGGCAGGATGGGGCACCCCATCTCGAGTCACGGGGCGGGGCACCCAACCCGCCCCGTGAAGAATAAAAAATAATAATAAACTATAAAAAAATAATTTATATCTCACAATCACAACTACTTGTGATTAACAAATTACAAAGATTTAAATCTACGGATCTATTATTTAATTTATTAGAATATTAATTCAATTAAATAATAGATCTTGCCATAAATATGCATCAATTATATATTAAAAGTGTTTATGTCCAAAATTGATTGGACTTATGGCATAATACTTATACATAGTTTTCTAAATTTTCAAAATTTGGCATTGGATGCAAGTGTTTCAATGTCAAAATTGTATCTTTTTATATAAGTCGTTATTTAAGTAATAGAAAATATCTATCAAAATTCGTGCCCAAAGGGCATTTGGTCTAGTGGTATGATTCTCGCTAAGGGTGCGAGAAGTCCCGAGTTCAATTCTCGGCATGCCCCTTTTGTTTTTATACATTTTGAGCTTCGAATTGCCACATATGAGTTATTACAATGTCGTTTTCGGAATGTACTGCCTTTCTGCACTGCATGTTAGATTTAAACTACTCTATTGCAAAGTCGGACTCAACACAAAAAAGACAAAATATAACTTGTCATTTTGATAGTTAAACGCTCGAACGAAGCAGAAATCATCAAAGAACGTAGAATAATCTTAAAATTTGCATAAACAAACCATGAACCGCGATGTGCAAATTTGGGTACGATGGCCCAACAAGTTGATTGCCTAGCATACAGGCAGAGGCGGCCCTGAAGGTGCGCAAGTGATGCGACTGCACAGGGTCTCGCATTGTAGGGGCACCAAAATTTTATTTGTTATATATAATAATTTTAAAATTTAAAATTTTTATTATTATATTATTAAGGGAACAATATTTATGAAAAAAGAGGTAGAAGTAGAAAAATAATGACTCTTATTTAACATTATTGTCCCAACTGTGTATACCAAGACATTTTATTAGAGCAATGGAAATGGTTCACATAATTTAGGCTCCTTTGTAGCTAATTTCAGTATGTTATGCTTAATTATTTTTCTTTATGAATTATTTCTTTATTAATTGTAGGAATTGGACTTGGTCTGATATGCAATTGTCTTATAATTAAACTCATTGGATGATGCTAATTTGAAAGTATGTTGTGATTATGTTGACATTGTTATAAGACATATAAATCTTTGTGATTTTGATGGCGAAGATTTGTTTTAACAGTTAAATTTTTTGCGAAATCTTTTACCAAAAGACAGCTTTTGATATTTTGACTTATTTGAAAAGATTGGATTTTTTTTTTACATTTATTGCTTATAGAATACGATTGACAATTCATGTTACTGTTGCATCTGTCGAAAGAAGATTTTCAAAATTGAAGTTATTAAAATCTTATTTTCAATCAATCATGTTACAAGGACGATTGAATGGACTAACGTGAATATCTATTGAACAAGATTTGCTAAAACATATTGATTACGAAAATATAATTAGTGAGTTTGTTTCTAAAAAATGCGATAAGAAATATTTTTACATGATTTGTTGCATTTCAAGATTTGCCTGTGGCATTTGCTGTATTTGGTTTCAATGTTTGATCATATGGAATTTCATGAAGAGTTTAGTGGCTTTGATGGTTTTTTGTTCATGATATACAAATTTTGATGAAATGCAGGAGATGTTTTTGAACTTTAATTGTATTTTTTCTTATTCACAACATGTGAAAAGGTAAACAAATATTTGAATGTTATATTTTTGTAATGAAATTATTTATTGAAGGGGGTCCATTTTAAAATGTCACACATGGCACTCAAAATCTCAAAGCCAGCCATACATACAAGTGCTCCATTTTTGCTTCGCCAATTATGTTTGTACTTGCAATATCTTGAATCGCCATATCTAAAATTAAACGTGCTTTAACAGTTCCCAAGTTTACTCAACAAAAAACTCAGTAATCACCCTTTTTTCATGATGAACATGTTTAATTATTCAGTCTGATTTCAAACTTAAAAACCAATGCACTCCACCAATTCCGAATTCACAATTTCTATGATTCTTCAAATGATAAAGTTGGCAATTCTTGCCAAGAACAATTCTAATAAGCCTAAAAACACTATGCTGAAACTACTACTTTTTGGGCAATGGCTTCCCTTGCAAAAATGATCTGAGAAGTTGAAAGGCAGCTCTAGGCTTGAAAAGCGGGACCTCATGACCCGCACCTCGAACCGTTGCGAAAGTTAGCCCTTTATATACCTCTGTCCAGCCTCCCACCTAGCAAAATAAAGCATGCATTGCTTCAACAATGTTGTCTTCCTTAAAAACTTTTCTCCGAACCCGGGTTGAAAACATTGTTAGTCATCTACTAGTGTTGTTTCACTATGATCACCAAATGCTCGTTTTCATTTCAGTTTATGCATAGTCTATCGAATTAACAAGAATGTTGACGTCACTAACCGAAAAATATCACGTGGCATAGAACAAACTAGTCCAACAAGGTGCGCCGCAAAATAAAAATAATGCACTAACAGATGTCGTATGCCACGTCATTTTTTCATTGACCACGCCATGATCATTTCCATAACTTCAATAGAAAGAGTGCCTAAACTGAAACGAAAGTAAGAATTCAGTGACTAGTTTTCCGGAAAATAATTTGTGGTGACCGAAGTGAAACAACGCTATAAGCTGATTGAGCAACACTATTTTAAACCCCCTCAAGTTCTCAAGATAAGACAATGGACAAACATTGACTATCATCTAGTCGAGCATACTAAGCATGCTTATCGGGTTTTATATAGAGTACTAACCTGTTTCTTGACATACCAAGGATACCAAGGAATGGTGGTGTCTAACTTAAGTTGTGCCAGAGAATACCTAGTGGCTGTTACTGGTACAACTGAGTCTACATCCCCACTGAAATAGGCAATTTAATTGAACTATTTAAGAAATGAACTCCAAAAATTTTGTTAATTTAGTAAAAAATATATATATAAACAACGTGAAAATGAAATACTCCTACCTAAAAACCCAAATTCGCAATCCGGCTGCAATTAGTTCTTGATAAATTGGAAGGATCGAGTCATCTGTGTCATTCCAATTGCGATTCAGAGTTTCACTGTTGGCATAACATAAGAATTGAATCAACTAAATGGTAGCATATAGACAACTTTCACATGTTTTTGAGCTAAGATTAGGCCACGAAAATAGTCAAAGACGTATAAAAATTGTCGATATAAAGTTTTCATAACAATGAAGAACCGAACATAATCATTTTTTTACCAAACTGTTATGACATGTTTCTTATGCATAACTCAACAAGACTGGACGTGACAATAAACAAGATTTTAACTTTTATTAATGTGGAAACTGTCTTGGACAGTTGCTTTTCCTCGACTGGTTCCATGTTAACAAAATATCTTTCATTCTTGTGCCAGATATAATACAATACCTGCAAGCAGTCCATTTGTATGGAATTCTGGTTGTGTTTGCATGTAGAGCTTTTTGAACATCTGGCCTATTGTAATATATTTCAGCATATTTCTCAGTACAAGGATCGTACCCCGATAGCTCTCTAAAAACCTGACAAATGGCAAAACAAAACAATGTTAAAAGAAAAATAAGTTAAAATCTTGGGTGTACTGCATAACTGCGCGTGCATAAACGATGGAAATTATAAAATTCCTTACTCGGTGAGGTCGATGGGGCAAATGCATTGTCCGACGGGTTGCGCCAGTACTTCCATCGGAATTGTTGCAAGGTGGGGCATAAATGTTGTACTGATCAATATTTCCGAATTCTTGATCCATGGCGTAATAGTATAGTGATTCACACTCGTTCGATTCCTTCTGTCGCCTGAAATCGCAGGTGCTGATGAGTTGATGGTACGTCTTATCGGAGATCATAGCATGGCTCCACCAGTATGTCACTGTCCCCAAGTTATCATAATAGTTATCCGTGACTGCATTCCCCACCTGCATTTTGACAATCATAAGGATTCGTGCAGTCAACCTTAAATTTATTGAGAATACGTACGAGGCTACATAGATGAATTACCATAAATCCCCTGAGATTTATTTTGTGCTTTGCCTTAGCGTTATGATTCACTATTTCTCGAGCCAACTGAGGTACATAATGGCCAGCGTAGCTCTCTCCTGTCACATAAACATCTCGGTTTTTGTATCGTGGGAATCGCTTCATCCATCGGATAAGAAATTGCAGCGAGTCTTTGGCTGAAATTAATTATAATTTTTCCTTTAGAGCACAATTATTTTTTCCTAAAAAAATTTCTAATGAACAAAAACTGTCTAGCGGCGTCCAGTATCGTGTACTAAACATAGTGTAAGTATTTAAAACTAACATGCATCAATATGTATAATGAAGGGACAAGATTTATTGGTCATACCAGTAAGGCGATCCCCAGTGTTGAGAAGATCAGAAGAGGTGTTGCTATAAGAGAAGCCAACCCCAGCCGGAGTTTCGAGGAACAATAAGTTTGCCAATTTGTTCCAAGAAAATTTGTTGAGGTATAAACCTGAGGCTGTCTTGTTGATCCTAAATGGCCCTACTTCTTCTGATGCACCATACGCCACGGATGAGCATCCAGGACCTGGTTTTGAGGAACAAACTCAAAACAAATATATAAAACTAAAGCACTATTGCAGTATTGAACACAATATTTAGAAAGTTAAGTTGATTATATATGGAAAATGTAACACGATACGACCCGACCCAACCCGACTACACGATCAAAATGTTGGTACAAAGAGTTATAATTTACTTTTGTAAATCCAATATTTGATATTACGAAAGTATTAAAACATTATTTCAAACTCTAATTAATTACTAATTTGGAATTAACTTAATCTGAACCTCACAATTAACTCAATTCATAATTTAAGCCCCCAACAAGCCCAAGAGGAAGTTCAATTCCTAATGAAACTTTATGAATATTTTTTTTAAAAAATGAATAAAAAATGATTATTTTATATAAAAAAAAATGTCTTTTCAGTTTTCCAAATATATTTAGAGTTTTCAAAGAGGGAAAAAAAATTAGCATTTTAAAAGTTTCCAAAAACCTAAAATTGGACAGTCTAACTAATAGAATTTTATTTTACTTCTTTGAATATTGTTGAGTAATATATGCATGGGACAAAATGGGTGTCATGGATGAATCTAAAATACTGTGAGTTGGTCAAATCTCTTTATTCTTTTCTTTGTCGTTGACTGAAGGCTGATGTCACTGTTTCTATACTTATATTGAGGCTAAAGTTTTGCACTGGGGTTATTTAACTACAAAATTCTTGCAGTAACAGCCCAAAATTTCTGCTAAATTGCACAGTGATCCTCACTCTGTGTGTGTGCAGCTATAATGAATGACCTTTGTCTGGTGCACCACGCATGCTGACAAATTTAATTGTTCAACAACTTATAGTAAATGATGCCTGTTTTTAGTTAGTTTCCAGCATTAAATTTATGTGACTACTCCATGCCCCATATATATGTATATATAATAGATATGAGAGATATAAAATGAGTTTGGAGTGACTAGGGTTCGTCGGTGGTCAAGAAATGAGTCAAAGAGATTCTAATACTGCTATTTAGCATCGGTCTAAAAGGTAGTGAACCTCATTGATTTATTGGAATAATGGAGTCCACCATCAGATAATCTGGAGAGAGAATGAGTCGAAGATATTCGAATAATATTATTTAGAATCAACCTAAAAGATAGTAAACCTCATTAATTCATTGAAATAATGAATTAGTGGGGTCCATTATTGCCTAAATTGAGTACCAATGTCTAGGTAACATTATTCTACAATAATGAACTTAAGGCATTATTATTCTCAGCTTCGTGGAAAGGGTAGAAGTTATCTTTAAAATGGGAAAAAAGAAGAAATTTTCATTAAATTTCTCATATTTAAGTTCAAGCAAGAAAGCATAGAGAGAGGACACAAATACATAGTCTTAATCTACTACATCTTGGTGCATGATGCAGAATCCCACATAAATGTTAAAACCATCTCGTTTGAAAGTTCAAAAGTTCAACGGTTAGAGGAAAAACACGTTTATTTATTAAATTTCGCGTTCAATGGGTGCTTAATTGTGTAAAGGCTGGAATCAAAGGCCTAACACGCTCAATTTCACTTCGACTTAGAAGTCTCAGCATGCCACAATGAGCCATGTCATTTAAAAACTTATGCTTTTGAACGACATCGTCTTAAACGGGTGCTTAATTGTGTACAGGCTGGAGTCAAAGGCCCTAACATGCTCAATTTCACTTCTCGACCTACTATATTGAACCATGTCGTCTAAAAACTTATGCATCTAGACAATGTCGTCGTAAGCGATTTAGACGGGGCTATTTAAGAGAGAGAGATCTAACCTCCATTGAGCCAAACAAGTAGGGGTTTCTCCAAAGGATCTTGAATTGCCTCAGTAAGCCAGTAAAAGAGGGCTCTACCTGCAACTTCATTGACAGTAACATACCCAGAAAACTGCTGAAATGTGACTTTGGGTTGGCCTGGTAGAGCTTCAATTCTGTCATTTTCTTCTTCTTCTGTATAATTGCTACTCACATGTAATGCAAGTAAAAGAATTGCTATTATAGAAACAAAAATCCTTTGTTTTTCCATGATCAATGGCTATTAAGGAAAACAGCTTCTGCAACTAAATACAAAAGAATGCCCTATCTAGTTGTTGGAAAGTTGAAAATAACTGTGTAGTCATCAGTATGAAATAAATAGAGAGAGAGAGAGAGAGAAGCAAACATATATAAATAATAGATATATATGTAGAGAGAAGAGGTGGTTTAATGAGGGCTCAGAGATGCCTTGTAGGATTGTGCAACCTCATCCAGCCCAACAGTATAATTTTTTGAACTAATTAAATTGTGACATCATGTTTTTAAATTTTGAAATAAAAAAATTTTGGGTTTATTTTTTTATTAGTGTGAAAAAAAAGAAGTCCTATCATGCTCTTGAACAGGTACACGTCTAAGCGTCTTTGTTTAGGAAGAAATAAATAAAGAAGGATTTCAAGTAGGGGCTCTTAATAAAAAACAAATAATGAAAAAAATGTGCAAGTTGTCACCTTACCTAAATAATTTCTTCTTCAATGTTGTGACTGCTATTAGACATGAATATGACATTTCTTGATGGAGGAAAAAGGGACAGCATTCGATTCTCCATATTAGTGATTTAGAATAAAATTATTTTCCTTCTTGCCCCGATCTAAAATCACGTTTCTACGTATATATTTTGGGATCATAAACAATCGTGTTAGGGAAGACTATTTTCAGTTAACTCACAATGTCGTTGAAAATAAACTATAAACAAAAAACTTCATTTAGACAGAAGAGAGAGAGAGAGAGAGATTCAATATGATAGCAAACAGGTACATCAATGTCACACGTTTATGTTCTACTTATATAAAAATTCTATCTTTAGTGAAAAGTATATATGTAATCTATTAGAATATAAATTATAAATTAAATATAACAATTGTTCTTCATTTTTTAAAATTCATTTTTTACAAAATTCATTTTTAATCACATATTTTATGGGATCTAAAACTTTTACAATTTTTCAACCATGTATCTGATCAATTTTTATCAAAATTTATTAAAAATTTAATTTTATCCAAACCAAACAGGAGCTTTCTAACCATCTAAACTCTTACACGAGACGATCAAATGTATACTATCACAAATCACCAACAATAATAGTTTATATGTTGCATTATTTTTGGTAAAATATTTGGAGTTGATTCGTTAGACGAGTTGATGAATATCTATGAACAAAAATGATATGGTCCAAAATTCATGAAGGAATTCTAATGCATGTTTTTCATTAATTGTTCTTTGTCCTTCTGTGTCATGTCCCAATGTCCCATGTCAATCTTTCATTGTTTGTTGCATGTCGTTATTAATGGATAAGATTGAAAATGGAGCATATGCTTCATACTCTTTATCATAATTTTAAGCTAAACTAAGCCCGATTTGACATCATTTACTTAATTCAATTTATTTTTTCATATCCATTTTCAATCTCACAATAAAATATCTACACATAAACTCAAATTTTTTCATACTTTTTAACCACATATTCTCCAAAAATACTATTCAAAATAATTTTAAAAATTGTGTATTTTTTCAAAATTATTGATCTAATATTGTGCACCAAATGAGTCCATAGTTCTAAAATTGAATTTATTTTAATCATCTTGATATATGATTGAAACAAGATTTTCATTTTTATATAATTAGCACAAGAGCAAGGAACTAGCTGTTCTTCAATTTCTCATCAATTAGTACAACGTATCCTAATTGTTTTTGCTAGTCAAATTAAATACCCAACGAATTATTTTGCAAAAGTAACTCATGCTATTTATCATTTCTTGTTAATAAGTTAGACTCTACAACATGAGATAATATTAATTAAAGAAAAAAAATCTCGTCCATTTTACTATTGAAAATACTTTAGATAATTGCTTATCAAATTCTTTTCAATGCTATTTGGTGTTGCAATGTGTCTCCCAACAAACAATCCATTATGGCATGCTTTGTGAGGTAAGATTTGTATCACCAATAGATACTTGATTCTATCGCTTTATCAGTTTATTATGATAATCTATAGCACGGTTACTTGCCCCCTTTTTAGTTTTTTTTTTCAAAAAAGTAATTTTTTTTCAAAATTCATTTTCAATCACATTTTTTCAAAATACTAGTGGAGCAAACGTGCGTTGCACGTTAATTGGATGATGTTAAAATAAGTGTAACAAAATAAAGAATAAGTCTCGACATACAAATTATATTTACAAACTCAACATACAAATACAAACTAATTTGAGGATTCTTATGCAATCCATTCACAATATGAAATTATGTTTTAAAAAATATATATTATCTTGATTCAATTTTGAGAATAGGAAAAATTGTAATAAAAGAAAATGTATTTCACTTTTAAAAATAAATAAATCTCTGTGCTCACGGAGGAATTTTTATTTATCCCTTCCCAACATTTACCAGTCTCCCTCATCTTTCTTCAAATGAAAAATTGATTTGTCTAATCCCTGAGTCTCTTTCCATGGATAAAGTAATAAAATCAATAAAACCCACCATCTTATATTTTTAGAAATATCTATCCCATGAAATTTGAACGAAATATTATAGCATAAATGAAATGTGAAGCATTAGCCAGCAAAAATTACAATCAAATATGAATAAGAATAAAAAATGGTGATTATAATAAGTGAATAAGACAGAAAAAAATGGAGAATATAATTGACAGTAAAACAAGAAATGTCCAATCTATGGAAACTTACAACATCACCCCGACCAATCCTGAGTTGGGTCAAGGCACCAGCTTAACAGACCTTATGAGAAGTCTTGCCTAACTATTCTTCATAGAACCATACACAACCGATGTTCTATCGAAAATTTCTTGACAAAATAAAAGCAAGCATATAGAGAAGAACGTAGGGAGAAGAAAATTGGAGAAATCTTACACGATATGCGTCGCGTCTTTGTGGGGGAATGGAGGAGTAAAGAGGTATGGTTGGTTGAGTGAGAAAATTGAGAAAGAGGACGGAGGTGCATGTGTGGGGGAAATGTTGATAGGGAGAAAAAACTGAATTATGTCGACAATGGGAAATCGCGACACGTGGCGGCTAATTCTTTAGCTCTTTTATATTGTAGTGATGTAACCCTATCATGGATATTCACTATATTTTCTTTTCTATTAGAACTTATCCTATGTTTTCATCCTTGTACCATTACCTGACTAATTATTGCTACATGCTTCTGTGTTTTTATTTCAATTGCAGGGAGCTTTTACTTAATTTCTATGCCAGTTGAAGAAAAAAGAAAATGAAATTTTCATTTTCAAGTAAATATTGTAAATTATTGCTTCCTCTTTGTTCAAATTTTGGATTGTCCCTTACATCTTTATCAAACATTATTTCTTTTATACAAATGAGTTTATTAAAGTTTTGTAATACAATCTCCCATCAATTCTTAGCATTCAAGATGCTAACATAACCTTCAAAATAATACAATCCGTGCATTGCACGGGTCAATAAATAGTTATATTAAAAGTGACACTTAATTTCATAAAGTATTTTTTACTTTCAAATGCTTTTTATATGATTTTTCAAAAGACCTTTAATTTTAGGAGTATTTTTGTAAATTGTCCATAAAATTATATGTGTCATTGAAGCGGTCCATTCGAAATTTGCTAACAATAATAATAGGTATAAAAGTATTTTAAAATAGAATTCTTGGAATGGTCAAGTTAAAAATGCTCATTTTAATGTTTTTTATTTAATGACACCACACGTTTTAATAAGCGCACTACCTTTCAATTACAAAAACGTTGATAATCTTTGTTCATTGCATTGGTGTCTTCAATTTTTTTTACCAAATTTTTATCTCCAACTTTCTATTAATTAGAACACCTTGCCTCTTGATAAGTGTATTTTATATACTTATTCGTGATCTTAAATCATGATATTTTTTTTGTCTTCGTGATTAAATTCTATCTAATTTATGTTATGTTGTGTTTTGTAGGTAAAACATTATGTTTAATGAAAAATTTGAGAAAATAATGCAAAAGTGGCGAAATTTGGCAAAAGACTATATAACATAGAGAAGGGAGAAAAGGAAGAGACGTGCAGACATTATGCAGAGAGAGAAAAACATAGAGAAGAAGGAAGAGAAAGAGGAAAGAAAGAATAAAAGAAAGGAAAAAGAAAGAGAGAGAGAAGAGAAGAAGAAAATGGAAGAAAAGTCATACTGCAAAAAAGGGCAAAAGGAAAGAGAAAAATGAGAGAGAAGGAAGAGAAAAGAACACTGCAAACATTAAAAATTTTCACGTTTCGTCAATTTTTGATGACATCTTTCCACTTTTGCACGTCTTTATTTTTACAATATGAATAACTAATTTTTATATTAGGGAAAATAATTTAGTCGACTTGTGATTCTTTATTTTTTTTATTCAAGATTTATGTGATTTATTTATTTATGTATTGATTTTATTATGCGTTTACTGCATTAAATGGTCTGATTAATCATTTGTTGATTATGTGAATTTCTTAC
>CAIGRP010056567.1:0-40061 GCA_903798385.1 Fraxinus cuspidata
ACGGTGTCCCTTTCTGTGTTAAGAAGAAAGGTACCCCGTGAAACCTGGTCTCTCCATACTAGACTCAACAGAAACATGAATGACAACTTCTGCCCTCACTCCTATTACATTTATTAACATATTCCCCCAGACTCAATTTCTTAATTTACCTTTTTGAACTAATTGCCCTGCACTGCCTTTATTCTGATGCCTCACCTGGGTTGTTTCTAATTGCATTTTGCCCTTTCTTCCTTCTCACCTATGTGAATTTAATCAGGCGTCTATCATTACCCCCCACCCGAAATCCACCATATCCTCAAGGTGGAACTCGGGAAACTGTTGGATGATGTTGAAAGGTTCCCACATAGCTTCAAAGTCGGGTAAGTTCTTCAATTTGATCAACACCTACTGCATTGAACTTGTTTTAGACGAACCCTACCTGACCTGTAACACTACCTCTGGTTCAAAACGTATCTATTCCTCAGCCTCAAGTTGTGGGGGAAATTGCGAGATAGACTGACTACCGCCAATAGCCTTACGGAGCTGAAACATGAAAAACTGAGTGTATAGATGTAGGAGGGAATTTTATTTTGTATGCTATTTGACCCACTCTTGCTTCCACTTCAAATGGCCTATAGTATTTAGGGGACAGCTTAGCATAAGGGCGAGTAGCCACATATTTCTGGAGGTAAGGTCGTAATTTGAGATATCCTACTTCAAATTGCACATCACGCCGATGCTCTTCAACCACAAATTTCATCCTCTGTTGAGCACGAGTTAGCTGCAGTTTTAGTTCATGGAGAACTTTATCCCGATCTAAAAGTGACTTCTCCACAGCTAAAACCACAGTCAGCCCTTCTCAATAGGCAAAACAAGGGATGGATCGCGGCTATACACAATCTGGAAGGGAGTGTGTTTCGAAGCTGTGTGGAAAGAAGTATTGTACCAAAACTCAGCCCATGGTAACCATTGACTCCAAGAGCGTGGTTTGCAGGATGCGAAGCACCTCAAGTCTCTAAACACCAGTTTTTGACCTCTGTCTGACCATCCATTTGTAGATGGTAAGTCGTGCTATGTTTGAGGCTAGTTCCTTGAGCTCTGAATAATTCAGCCCAAAGCTTGCTCATGAAAATTCGATCCCGGTCAAACAGTATTGACTGTGGAATGCCAAGCAAGCGGACAATCTCTCTAACAAAGACGGCTGCCACTAGGGAGTGGTGAACGGGTGTTTTAGACCAATAAAGTGACCATATTTGCTCAGCCAATCGACTACCACCAGAATAGTATCCCACTCCCTGACTTTGGCAGCCCTTCGATGAAATCCAAGGAAATATCAGCCCAAATTAAATCCGGAATGGGGAGCAGTTGCAAAAGACCACTAGGTGATAGGGCCATATATTTACTTTTTCACCATTAACACAGACTAAAAAATGGACTGAAGCTAGGTTGAAATATTCCTGCAACTAGCATTTTTCTGACCAACCTTTCAATTTCGTTTTTTTGGACATACGAATAGCGATAAAGTTCGACATTTATGGGAGCCAACTTAGTTGCAGAACAATCGCATGATCTTGAGGTCGAGAAGGGGGTAACTCATTGGGCTACTCAAACACCTCCTAAAACTATTGCAACATCTCCGTGAACGAGCTAGAATTCTTTGTTATTGTAGGCCCACTGTACATCCCCATACTTCCGAGTTCTAAAAGTATCCCTTGACCCCCATTCTTCAATGTTTTAACCATCGAAAAGAGACTTGTGTCTTATGTAAGCTCAGATCCCCTTGCAACACCACGGATTCTCTGGCTACTTTAAATCGCATTGTCAACATACCCCAGTTCACCTGCATTTCGAGCCACTTCATTCCCAGTATAACATCTGTACACACTAATTTCAGTGGGAGGAAGTATACTCGACAAGGACACTGTCACCCTTTACAGATACCACCACACCTTACTGACGATCCAGTTCCCATGAGGACACCATAGCTAGAGGTGTTTGTGATCGGTGAGACCACCCATTTGCTTAACTCAGATGAAACAAAATTGTTAGTAGCATCAGAATCAATCATGACTAACACACTTTGCCCCAAAATTTTACATGTGAGTTTTATGGTTCTTAGAGAGGTGAGGCCAACCACCGAATTAACCTACAACTCAACCATCTCTCCCACCCCAGTTTTACCATAGCTAGTGGTGTGCATGATCGGTGAGGCCACCCATTTGCCTAACTAACTCGGTTGAAACAAAATTGTAAGTAGTACCACAATCAATCATGACCAACACAGTTTGCCCAAAATATTTACCTGTGAGTTTAATAGTTCTTTGAGAGGAGAGGCCAACCACCGAATTAATCGACAACTCAACCATCTCTCCCACCTCAGTTTCCTGTTCCCCCTCCATTGCCTCTTCTTGTTCTTCCCCATCATCATCTTCTTGCACCACAAGAACGTGGAGCTCCTTATTACGACACCTATGACCCGACCCATATTTTTCATCACACTTGTAACACAGGCCTTTTTCCATCTTTCGCTGAAGCTCGACGTCCAACAACCTCTTAAATGGTGGCATGCCTCTCGCTGTAGGCGCCGATCGGACTACAGTAACGGGCGTCACCGCTTTTGGAGTAGAAAGCTTAATGGATTTGTGGTATGCAAACTGGGTTCGTGGTTATATAGGTATAACTATGGGCTATAAGTGGTTGTGCTGGAAAAACTCGTTTTACCTCTATTTAGGCCGTACGACATAAGGGCATGTCTCAACAATTCATTGCAGTATTCTACCCGTTGGGCCAATTCCATGATATCGCCCAACCTACGAGCTTTCAACATTCTTATCTCAGCCTTGATAGGAGCCTTCAACCCATTAATGAAATTACCTCCATCACGTCATCTGAAATCGTCGATAATGGAGCGGCCAGTACTTCGAATCTCCACCGATACTCTTTAACGATTCCTTCTTGCTTTAACGCGAGAAATTTCTCCAAAATCGAGCCCTCTTATGATGGGTGAAACCGTTCCACCAGTCGCCACTTCACTCCTTCCAACTCCGGATAAATTGTCGGCTATCTTCCCATTGGTACCAAACTAAAGATTCCTCTTCAAAGCAAATTGCTGCCGCCTCTATTTTCTCCCAGTAGATTTACGGTAAAATACCTATCAGCTCTAAATATCCATCCATCAGGATAATCCCTATTGAAAGCTGGCTTTCTAGTTTATGAGGTCGATTCTGAATTTTCCACAAATCTTCCCTGCGTTCCCCGTCTTCTGACTTAACTCCTATTCCAATAAACTTGGCTGGAATCTTAGTGGTGAGAGTGGGTTCAGCCAAACCAGATGCTACCCCTTTTTCCTTTTGGTCCGTCTCCATTCCCTCCCAATTTTTTCTTATGAACTCAAACTACTCCATCATTTCTTAATGATCCTTTTGAATTTATGCTCTCATGATTCTTATTTCCTTTTGTATCTCATCCCTGATTCCATCCATCCGTGATTCCAATGCATTCACTCGATCAGTGATCGTCATTCTCCCAAGATCAGCGTTCCGATACCAAATTTGATAGGACCTTGTGAAGTAAGAAGAATTCAACTATGAAATGAACTGTTATTCCTTTGGAAATGAAACAATGAAGGGGGAAGAGATCCAAGGCATTCAAGAGGTCTAGTCTCTTCCCACTAGACTAATAGAAACGTGAATGAAAACTACTGCCCTCCCTGCTATTATTATTGACATATTCCCCCAGACCCAATTACCTAATTTACCCTTTTTAACTAACTAACCGCCCTGGACTGACTGCCTTCCTTTATTCTGGTGCTTCAGCTGGGCTAGGTTGTTGCTAACTCTATTTTGCCCTTTCTTCTCACGTATGTGATTTTAACCGGGGTCTATCAGATGTTCACTGCAAAAGTTAACAAGCTGGTCTTTCACGACAAAAAAACATGTAGGGGAAAAGGAGAACTCTAGGAGTGGATACTAAGAATTGGTAGTGGGGTTCAAGGTTAAATGCCACAGTATAACAAAAAGCAAAAAAGGAACTAACACATGTGTTCATGCAGATTGAACGAGGGAGGGAGCCACACTATAGCATAACATGGAGACTTTGATAAAGATGGCATGTTAATGAGGACATAACCGTCACTAAGCCAACACGCTCACGCCTCTTTATTCAACCTTGCAAAGTAAACAATAATGCCATTTACAACATAACTTTCTCAAGTTAACAAGTGTACGGACGTAACATTCAAAAATCTTATCCTATTTGATTTAATAATTCAATACAATCTAGATTTACCAAGTTTTAGTTCACTCACTTAACTTTTGGTGGTCATGTCATGGTCATCAGTAACCTTCCATATACTTCAAGTCATGGTATTTCATTCCCATCTGAAGTAAAAAATAAAAATAAAAAAATTAATGCTTCACTTGTCACATGGCACAGTACCTTTTCTCTAACCTAATAAAAAATGAAAATGGTATGGTGAGTTAATAAATTCTCACACATCTAAGAGCCACACAATCAGTACATTGCTTCACTTGTCGATTGCCAAATCAATAATACTTCACTTGTCACATGACAATACTCTCTTCTAACCTAAATTAATAAAGCAAATGCTGTGGTGAGTTAATAACTCTCAGCATCTAAGTAATGGTACAATGCAATTTTCACTGTAATGAGAACCACCCATATTATTTGTTCACTCCCATAAAATAAATATAAATCTAATTATAAATATTAGCCATATTATTCATTAACTCCCATAAAATAAATATCAATCTAATTATGAATATTAGCATATCTAATAATTTACAGAAGTTATATAATGGAAACAAAATACTAATTGTACTCCTAGACTAACGTGATCGACCTGATGTGCCACATAACTGGTTTGTGGTGGCATGCTGACACATTATCAGCATGTGAAACAAACCTGAATGATGACTTCACATTGATATACGGGATAGAACTCTACACTTCAGATATTTTTCACCTACAACTCAAGGGGCATGCCTCCGAAATAGGTAGAAAATTTATATTTCTTACAGAACTCCTCCAATTTATTCACTCGAAATTAGAAACTAAGTTAACATTGGGGTGAAATAGGCCACCACCTCCCATTTATTGTTGCCAAGCCGACGTTTATTGATTTGCAGTATCGTCATGTGAAAGAAACCTGAATGATGACTTCACATTGATATGGGGATAGAACTCGACACTTCAGTTATTTTTCACCTACAACTCAAGGGACATGCCTCCAGAATAGGTAGAAAAAAAATTATATTTCTTACGGAAACTCTTCCAATTTGTTCGCTCGAAATTAGAAACTAAGTTAACATTGGGGTGAAATAGGCCACCACCACCCATTTATTGTTTCCAAAGTCTGACAATTATTAATTTGCAGATTCCAACTGAGTCAAGATCATATCCATTAACTGGAATTCAAGACTGTAAGTTTTCACTTTTCAATGTAAATAATAAACCAAAAATAAAGAGCTTTTCACTTCTAATTCCATTTTTCTTTTTGCCCGCATCATGTAATGCACATGTCTAGACAATTAACCAGAGACTAGCTTCAATACTATCTGCACAAAACTATTCCATAACTAAGACCACTATTACTTACAAATGCTATCTTAAATATAACACAATCAGTAAAATTCATCAACCTCAATGATACGTTCTAAGGAACAACACAAATTATTCTCCCCGGGAACAACATAAAAATTAGAAGTCATATCCAATAAATTCTATAAGACAAATAGTCAATAAATTTCTTCTTTTTTTTTGGGGGGGGGGGGGGGGGGGGGCTACCAGCGTAGTTTCAAAGGATGTATTGAAGTAGCATTTTTATTTTTATTTTGCAACTGGAAGAGAGTAATGATGATTCTGATATGCAGAGAAAATTGGCAATGTGAGGCAACAACCATGTAACTAATCATGNACTATTCTTACTTCTTGGCATTTGAGGCCGATTCTCTTGAGCTTAATAGTGCGGGCAACAAGAAGCTTCTGCAAGTCGTCAAATTCAGACTCCAGCTTTTCCAAATGCCGATCTACTCCTTTACCCACTCCATTCAGAAACTCCGGTATCCCAACCTTCACTGCACCACCAACAAACAGGAATTTTCGAAAACCCATAATCACCATTCACCACCAAAAATGTATCGCCCTAAATATTCATTCACATACACACAAACACAATTTAACGAATTACCCATATAAGGATTGGATTTCGATGAAAAGCTTGCCAACCCAGTAACAGAACTGGAAGGGGTTGACAATAATATTTTGTTGAAGAGTAGGTTTTTCCTCCATGCCATATGGTAATCAAGAAATTGTAAACTGTAGAGGGGTGAGGTGGAGTGAGAGCATAAACCCTGGAAACAAGCGCAAAGCCTTTTATGTTTCGACCCATAAGTAAAGGAGGAAAAAAAAGAAAATGGCCGGTTCACCAGGCTAATTTTTTGTACTGGTCTTTGATCACTAAAAAAAAGTTAAAATATATAAAATGTTAAATTAAATATCAAAACTCAAAAATATCTTTATCTTCTACAAACTGTTTGAGAGAAAAGAAAAAGAAATTTCAAATCACTCTCACACACATTCCAGAGTCGAGATCCAGTCAAGGAAGTATCTCATAGTCAAACTCAAAACCAAACACCACACATTGGCCATTATCTCCAACAAATTTAGTTTTTTTTTTTTTTTTTTTGAATTATGAGATTGATTTTTTTTTCATTTACTGTGTTTTAAATTACACCGGCCATTATCTTCAACAAGATTATTTTTTTTTTTTTTTGAATTATGAGATTGATTTTTTTTTCATTTACTGTGTTTTAAATTGTCGTGTATAATGTTTATTTTTCATTATTTAGATAGATTATTGGGTGAAGTACATATATTTGATGTTTTTGAAGCATAATCTCGTCGAAAATGACAATTTCTCGTCATTTTCGACAAGAAACAGTTGGAACTGGCCGACTGTGAATCACAATGGTCCAAACCAACTATTATAGACTTTTATATAACAGTCGACCCTGAGTGGACTGTTAACCGTCCGCATTTTGGGTCGACCATTTTTTTTTATTTTCTTGTCAATTAAAAATTATTTTTAATTCTTTTCTTTATATGATAAAAATTTAATTTTTAAAATTTTAATTATATAATATTTATATTCTTTGTTAATTTATTTTTTCTCAATTTTAATTAAATAATATTTACATATTTTTATTTAATTTTCATAATTTATTTTTATTTAATTTTTTTATTATACTCCTTTTGGAAAAAAAAATTAAAATTTCTTAGTTGTTTATTTTTTTATTTAAAATTATTTTTTCCCAACTGTTAACAATAAGCCGTTTAGGCCGACTGTAAATGCTTTTTTCTCGTTTTCTTTTCAATTTAAAATTATTTTTCATTCTTTACTTTTTATGATAAAATATAATTTTTATAATTATAATTATATAATATTTATATTCTTTGTTAATTTAATATTTTAAATATTAATTAAATCATATTTATATTCTTCATTTAATTTTCATAATTTTCTTTTGTTTAATTTAATTTATTTTTGTTATAATTTTTTTAAAATAGTTTTAAAATTTCTTAATTGTTTATTTTTTTTAATTTAAAGTTATTTTTTTCCGATGGCTAACAAAAATTTCCTTTTATAATAAAATTTTAATTCTAATTTTAATTATATAATATTTGTATTCTTTGTTAATTTATTTTTTTCGATTCTAATTAAATAATATTTATATTATTTGTTTAATTTTCATAATTTCCCTTTGTTTAATTTGTTTTGTTTTTATTATAATTTTTTTAAAATTTCTTAATTGTTCTTTTCATAATATAAATAATTTTTAATTTAAAATTCTTTTTAATTCTTAATTGTCTATATTATTATTATTTTAAATTATTTTTATTTTTATGTGTAATTTGGTCCGCTTAATTTTTTTAAATTACGCTTATTTCATTATCTTTTGTTGAATGTTCTAATATTTGAATTTTTGTAGGATGGAGTACCATCTAAATGTGGAATTGAGACAGATGGCGGGAAGATGTATGTGAAACGGTAGCTTTGACTGTTATATTATTTTGTTGGAGTTGATGGATGATCAGCACACAGATATCTTATGAGTCCTTCATGTGGCCCCTGTATCAGTTGATAGAGGTACAATACTCCGGATAGATTATTGATGCATTACTATGTCGACTGCTTAGGCCAGTCGACAGCGACACCCTCCACTTTGACCTCGGGGGCAAGGTCGCTACTTTCTCCTTGTTTGAGTTTGCCCTTCGTGACTGGACTGATGATAACAGACAATGAGGCAACTACTAACTACCCTTAAAGAAGCAATGGGATGTACGAGACGTATTTTTCAAGGACAGGGGACGGTGCTTCTAACGTAGTTGATCGGCGCAATCAGGAAGTGTGACCAGGTGTTGGACAAATTGGAGCTAGGACTGGTCTACATCCTTCAGAGCGTGTTGATGTGTCATCATAAGAAGACTGCGATTGACCTTTTCTATTTGGATGTTGTTGACGACATCAATGCATTCAACAACTATCCGTAGGGTCGGAGATATTTTAAGAACATCGTACACGTCTTCACTAGATTACGCTCAAAGCCTAAGTATGATACTTATGGATTGCCCATGGTACTGCAGCTAAATGTTTAACATAATCAACGTTAAAATATTTTTTATACTAAATTTATATATAATAATTGTATGTATTGCAAATCTGTGCATATAAGATTGTTCCCCACTTGGGTACCCGATTTACTAGGCAAGGGGAGTCATGCTGCCTTCGGATACATCATTTGCGAGTATCCCGAGCTGACTGATGTCCATTTGGAAAATAGTTATCAGCCATCCTCGACGACCCTCAGGTGAGTGTTACACATTTACGATTTATATTGTAAGTCTTTTCAAAATTTCATCACATGACCATTAACTAGTTAAACTATCAATATGTCAGCTTGAAGTCCTAACTGAGTTTATGCCGTCGATGGAGGAGGATGGTCAATATTTTGTGTGTGAATTAGCCGTTTCGCATCGACACGACCAGATGTGCGATTCGATCATGAACCGAGATTGGATATGTGAATTAAATATAATATATTGATTACCGTTTTGTATGAGTTAACATATTTTAACTAAGTTAATAATTTTTAATGTTGTTATTTGTGTAGGAATGCATTCCAGTTGATCGACGATCACCTCTGCCAATTTGATCACCTTCGTTGAGGGGATGACTTCCTCCGATTAGATCTCCTTCTCCTCCATCCAGACGCCTTCTCAGTGGATATCATGTACACAGTCAAAGTCATTATTTTCATGACCTACATGTCTGTTTGACTGGATTTATGGCGGAGGAGGGTGCACTACAAGAGGATGTATGAACGTTACGATAAAAGATGAGAGAGAAGGTGGGCGTGCTACGAGAGGAGATAGGGGCGATGCGACGAAGAATGAGTGGTGATGTATCAAGTTTATGCCATGATGTTGTAGTGCTACGAGGCCATATAGTAGAACTTCAGGATGAGGTCGCAGTGCTCTGAGGCGATATATCATGCATACGAGGGGGTGATAAACGGGGTACGGAAAGGGTGATGGAGAGGATAATGAAAATCGGGATCACACACTATTGTTGATAGATGATGACATATTAAAATCATTTTTGTTATCTTCGAAACAGGAAGGGATGGCCCCAATGGAGAGGAGAGATGTGGCGGATGAGGAAAGGGCAGAGGGGGAGGCCCCGATGACTGAGAATGTGGTAGTGCTCTAGGTGAATGGGGTCGCCCCGAAGACAGAGGAGGTGGTGGTGGTTTCCGGGGTGGAGGGGTGACTGTCTTCGAGGCAGAGGATGTGCCCGGGATGGAGGGGTGATCTCGATGACAGAAAATATGGTGAGCCCTAGTGTAGAGGGGGTGGCGGATGAGAAGAGAACGTCAGTCATGACAAAGGGTAAGAAGTGTGTTGTTGACGTACCGGAAGGGGTAGTCGACAAGAGGCTGAGATTGCCGTCACATTATGTTGTTTCTTCCTTCACGATTGAGGCGAATAGGAGGACATTCGTAGATGAGAAGTACTACAATCTCTTCCAGGAGGTGGACCATGCAAAGTGGAAGACATTTGAGATAGAGTGGCGAAGAATTATGCCTGGGTAAGTATTTTATGATTTTATTAAAGTACGCTACACTAACTCATCTATACTTATTTTCACAATTTTTCTGTTTTTTTCCAGAGCTAGCCACATGATAGCTAAAAGGACGATCACCGACGCATCACGACTTCGGGTGCTTGGCTCGTCGACGATGTAAGCGTAATATCACAATTGTTATTTATTATGTATATATAAATTTTTTTATTAAATGAAATAATTTACTCTATTTTTTTATTGGCGTTTCCTAATGTAGCATATCGACTTGGCTATGGACTTGTGCGATCGAACTTGAAGATATTCAAGATCATTCAACATTCCTGGCTGAGTAATATTGAGCACATAGTTTCTACGTGCCGTTTTCATTGAGTATCAGTCGCTCCAACTAATGGGTAATGAGTACACGATGCCCAAATATATGCTCGAACAGGTCATAGGGATATGGTCGAGTGTTGGGAGAAATTCATGGGAGGGTTCTATACATATGTACATTCCAGTGATCGTGAATCATCATTGCTTTGCTGTGAAGATTGTCTTTGTTGATTCCACTATATATATGTACGATTTCAATCATTCCTATCTGACACAAGGTCAGCTCAAGCTTCACCTAGAGTCGATGGTTGTGATCATTCTTTTGATAGCTCGACGGCGAGGGTGATTGTGCAAGACAGACTAGCCATTGTACGAAACACGACGACGGCGAGACAATCGAAATCGTAAGTACTTATAATTTTTTTATTTTGAAAACTTACTTTTTAGCTACAGAGTACCAATCGAACTATACATTATTATTTATTTGTGAGGGCGATTGTGGCATATTCGTAATAAAGTATATTGAACTTTTGAGTATAACACATAAAATTGATGGAATCAACCAATCCTGTATACAAAATTGGAGGAATAAGTTAGAGTACGATTTGTATGAATTCTATTGTAATCCATGAATATAGTATATTTATTTGTGAAATAATTGTAACTATTATAAAAAAAATGTAAACATTGTATATTTAATTATTTATTTATTTTTTAAATAATTGTAAAAATTGTAAACAAATTGTAAATATTGAAAATCTATTTATTTATTTATTTATTTGTGAAATAATTGTAAATATTGTAAAAAATGTAAATATTACTCAATTATCAGCAAAACCATTACACATCCGTCTAATTATCCTTTAGAGAAATTTGACTTATACAAATTTGTCGACTATGCCATGTTGCTCTGCTTCTATTGCATCTACACGATCAAGCAAACTTTTCGACAGATGGTATTCTAGACGTACGTGGACGTCTAGGACCAAGTGATTCAACTTTGGATGGCAACAAACTATTAAGTGGGAGAATATGGTGGGAACTTCCCACTCGACTTCATTCGGTAGAGAAAATATAGTCTCAACATATGCTGCTCTACAATAATCAGTCGTGCAATAAAGAGATTATAAGGTTCTCACTGCAAAGCCTCTATAATGCATGCTCACATGGAAAACTCTCCAATTGAAATCAACTACAAGTGTAAATGTTATTAGTCAAGTACACCATGTATGCCATATTACATGCACATTTCACGAAGAAGCGTAACTGATCCAGTTGTTCTACATTCAACTTTCTCGCAACCTCTACAGCCTTGAAGAGTTTATCCTCTGCACGTCGATCGTGAAACCACTGCTGTAGCTTGTTACGAATGTTTTCAATCATTGCGAGAATTGGTATCTCTCGATCTTTCTTGAATAATGCATTGAAAGACTCCGTATTGTTTGACGTCATCATGTTATATTGACGACCTGGAAAATGTGATCGCACCCAATGTTCAATTCTAATTTTTGTTATGTCAGAAATAATTTACTTCTTATTTCCACCTTGAATTTATTGCACTCTTCAATACTATAAGTTTTGGCTGCTCTCCTAAACAATGAAACGATATCTTTGCCCCGATACTTAGTCTTTAGATTTTCTTGTGTATGGTACATTCAATACCATGATGTGCCTCTAGAAAATTTTTAGAGATACCATTTATTATATATGGTCCCCGATCGGTTACAAAGGCAAGGTCCTCAACTTCCGCGATTACTTCTCTCAACTTTGTGAATAACCAACGTATGACAAATCATTTTCGTTATCGACTATACCGAATGTAAGAGGGTAAATCTGGATATTGACATCTTGACATTTAGCAATAATTAACTTGCCTTCGTATCTAGCTTTCAAAGTTGTACCATCAACTAAAATTAGGGATCACATCCCATTTTGAAATCCCTGAATGCATTATTCAAGAGCTATAAAGAAAAACTAAAAGAAATTCTTGCTCTCTATCTCAATAAAAAATGTAGAGCCAGGATTACTTGTACCCATGTTATGGCAATACCTTGCCAATTTAGCAAAGCTTCCCTCTGCCAAGCTCATTAAGTCATTTAACGTGCATTCTTTGGCATTCCAAGCCTTCTAGTAAATAATGACCACTCGATACTCTCGACGAATATCATTAATGATGCTTGAAGGTCTGTAGATCATCTGTGGGTCCTGATACATGTGCATTATCTGCTGACCAATAAACATGATCGGGCTTGCTTGTGATCATTTCGACCAATTCCCACTTCGCAAGTATGTTCCCGTGTATACTTGCGAATTACAAATAACTCATTCGTGCTCATTTTCTTCACTCGTAAACTCCAACGACAACTATCGTCGACGCAGATAATTGTCAACAATAACTTGTTTGATTTCTTCACTTTGAACTCAAAGTTGTGTTTCAATGCAATTATGAACGTAACTTTCTGCAAATCTTTCTTTATTTCAAATAGTTGCTCGACAGACAAATTCTCATTATTAGGAACCACACATGGAGAATTAGATGGCGCCCACTCGATCCAGCACTTGTACTCCCGCCCCACTCATGCCTCTGACGAGATAAAACAATCAAATCCTTATTTATAAATTCATCATCATTCTCGTTGTCGTGAACTACCGACGAACTTTTATGTATAACATCGAGATCACGATTGAGCAACTTTTACACTATATTTGAGGTTAATATAGCTTATCATTGGAGATGCCCTTAAAAGTAATTTTTTACTTATGAAATTCTTAAATCTTATTTATCTGTAAGTAAATTTATGTAGTTCAATTTAACAAATGTTTTCATAATGCATAAATCGAAGAACAAATAGTACGATCTTAACCCACCATTACAGAGCGTATTAATTTCATATAGTTGAATAAAGGAGGGTAAACACCCTAGATTAATTTAATTTGGATACTAATTACTCAAAACACAGAATAAGAATTAGATAGAATTATTTTAATTCTTATCTAATCTAATATGACGAGCCAAATGTCTCCTTAAGCCATTCAAGAAACAAAGAACATGTGTATTAATATTAAACTATGCATAGGTTTGGCCATTGGACTGGGTCTTACAAAGGATTCTTATCTCCATTTTCAGTTTCTTGAATCACCTTCATTAACAAATAACAAGCGACAACATCGTAATTCCATTAGATCGGGTGATAAGTGCATTTTCACACTTATTTTGACCACGAAATATGGACAATTATTGATTAATATGTTGAAATATAGCTTAATTCTATATAATTCACGTTTTGCAGGACAACATTGATGAATGTGGCGGAATATAGGAGAAACAAGTGGAAAAATGACTAAAATAAAAGAAAACCAAAGATCATGGACCAAGTTGCAAATAATCGAAAGATGACCCGAAAGAGGAATTGGAGACGTAAAGATGTCGAGGACCAATCGAGCATTGGAATGAAACATGAGAAGAAGAAGAAGTGGAGAAAGAGGTCGAGAAAAGCAAAATGGAGTTCGAGAACCAAAACGCAAAGTTGTGGAAGTTTGGCATTACTATGCGGTCGCATAGCAGAAAATACAATGTTGTCGCATAGGTTAATTCAGGGTATTACAAGGTCACTTTGAGCTATACTATGCGGTCGCATAATTGAATTTTGACGCGAGAACTCTGGTTTCCTTATTCGAGTAAAATAATTATAGAAACAAATATTGGGATGCATATTTAAATCCTAAGGTCTTCCAGAACGTAGAACAACATATGTACAAGAGTTTTGAGAGGAGAAAAAGAGTAATAACACAAAGAACAACACCATGATATGAAGATTAATCTCAAGAATTCAATTGGTGATGTCGTTCATTTATTGTTTTTCTGATTTTCTTCTTTCCATCATTCTAGGCTAGGTTAATTCTGTATTAGGCAACGATGAACTATGTCTTATGATTTTTATTTTTAGGTTTACGTTTTTGAATTATTGTGCACATAATTGTGTGAGTGTGGTGACTTATTTCATTCATTTGAAACAAGAGAAATATGTTCGACTTGGTATAAATCATCATAGAGTCCGATAGGGAATATAAATATACCCCTGTACCCTATGTGAATATTTATGTGCTCATAAAAATACATGCATTCTTGTATGTTCGCATCCGTCATAGAGATAAGCGAGTCATATATGAGAATATATTTGACTTTACTCGAGAGAGACTGTTAAATAATTTAGGAGCATTGATTCGTCAATATTTCAATTGTGTTGTGAAAGTGTAGAATTAGGTTTGAAAGGAATAATATATAGGGATTCATGATCCTAATGCAATCATTATTCATAAGAAAACTTCGACGTACATTTAAAATAAATTGCAATTCGTTTAGTCCTTCACTCATAATTGCATCCGCATTATTATTTTAGTTATATGTTCGTCGAAATGAACAACTCATTTTATTTTTGTTTCGATTAAGGTCACGATAATAAAATTTGAACTAATCAATTTTCGTGGGACGATATTTGGAATCAAAAAGTCCGCTTTATTACATGTTAACGAACACTACACTTGCGATGATTTTTATTCGAAATATATTTTCACATAACAAGTTTTTGACACCGCTGCCGGGTATTGAATTTGAATATTTATTTATTTATTTTATATTAGTTAGTTATTAGTAGTTTTTCTAAGAGCTAATTTTGATCGTCTTTCAGGTCTCGTATGTGAATGTCGTTTGACGGTGACTTGATTTCAGTTAATCTAGAAATTGAACGCACCTTTTATCATAGGCAAAGAGAAGTAAGAGTAGTACAACAAATGGCTAACGCGTAAAACGAACAAGTGGTTCAAGTCAATGAAGAGGAAATTGTTGATGAGAGAAACATGCTGGTTGGGGATTTCATGACACTGCAAATCATATAGAATCAATCCAGCATTTTCTACCCTTGGGCAGCCTAACTTCCAGTTGAAGACCAGTGTCATTTATCTATTCCAGAATGAAAATCAGTTTTATGGTAGAGCTGAAGAAAACCCACATATATATGTCTCTCGATTCTTGGAGATGTGTCAACACTTTCGATATCAGGGTATCTCAACTAAATATGTTCCCACACACGCTACGTAATAAAGCACTGGAGTGGTTGGGTTCTCAACCTATTGCCAGCATTAGCACATGGAATGACCTAGCTTAGAAATTCTATACAAAAATTTTCCCATCGGCCAAGATAGAGAAACTGAAGCATGATATATCTATCTTCCTCCAAAATAAATCAGAATATTTTGATGAAGCTTGGAATCGATTCAAGAACATGTTACAGAAGTGTATTTATCACGGCATTAGCAAAGGACTCCATGTTCATTATTTCTATGTTGGATTGCTTCCATCAATCAAAAGCATGGTGGATTTTTCGTCTAAAGGCTCCTTATCTACAAAGACAATTGAATACACTTTCAAGTTATTCAAGACAGTGGCTACAACTTTAGCCATGTGGGCTTCTGAGCAAGAAGTTCAAAAGAGAGTGCCGAGTATATACGAGGTGGATGCTTACTCAGCTTTATCTGCGAAGATAGACTCATTATTTCATAAGGTATAGAGCATATCATAGACCGCTAATGCAACACAAGCCAAGAAGCCAAGTTGCAAAGAGTGTGGGGGAAGATCATAATAAAGTAAATTGTCATATTCTAGCATAAAGAATAAAAAAATGGATTTTGCTCAGTTGGGACAATGTTAACAGAATAATCCGCATTCAAAGACTTACAACCCAGGTTGGAGAAAGCACCCAACTTTCCTTGGATAAATCTGAATCTGAATAGACAGCATGATCAGTTTCAGTAGCGTGAGAAGAAATTTTAGTTGGAAGAGATGTTCAGAAAATTTATAGAAAAAACAAATGAATACATGGAAGCCAATAATCAGTTCATGAAAAACACCAAAACAACTCTCCAAGACTAGAGTGCTACTATTAAAAACCTGGAGACTCAAATGGGGCAAATGGCAATTTCTATGACTGGCAGGGTGCAATTATTAAAAATACATAAATCAACCCCAATGAGCATACAAAATTAATAACGATCAGAAGCAGGGTGCAATTACTAAAAATATATATAAAGAGGCTAAGTGCGAGTAAGGAAACAATACCTTTTTCAGATGAGGAGCATGTGGAACCGACTGAACAGACAACAGAGGCATCTGCTAAGGAGAGTTTAGATACACCACATATTATGGTAACCAATTCTGTGAATCCTTACAAGTCCCATATTCCATTTCCACAGCGGTTGAAAAAGCACAAACTGGATCAATAGTACACGAAATTTCTTGAGGTCTTCAAGAAACTCCACATCAACATTTCATTTGCCGATGCACTCATTCAAATGCCGAGCTATGGCAAGTTCCTAAAGGACATCCTATTTAATAAACGCAAGCTTGAGGAACATGAAACGGTGATGTTGACCGAGGAGTGCAGCGCCAGAATCTAAAAAAACTATCTCCAAAATTAAAAGACCCTAGGAGCTTTATTGTACCTTGCACTATTTGAGATTGCCATTTTGATTAAGCTTTATATGATTTAGGTGCAAGTATTAATTTGACGCCACTCTCTGTTTTCAGAAAACTTGGATTGGGAGAGGCTAAAGCAATTATGATAACTTTTCAGCTAGATGATCGATCCCTTCCTTATCCATGAGGAATCATTGAAGACATATTGATTAAAGTGAAAAAATTCATCTTCCCGGCTGATTTTCTCATTCTTGACATGGAGGACAATGATATTCCACTCATCTAGGGCTAACCATTCTTAGCCATAGGGAGAACTCTTATTGATGTTCAAAAGGGTCAACTTATTTTGAGACTTGGTGAAGAGCAGATTTCTTTGAATGTATTCAAGGCCATGAAATTCTCTACTAAGTCAAACAACTACTTTTGGATAGATGTGATCGAGAATGTGGTCCAAGACACATTCCTGCTGCATCAACCGTCGGATGCATATGAGGCATGCATTGCACACTCCTAATCTACTCACACTGATTCACTTGAGATCGAGGCATGTGCGAGGTTTTAGGATACCAATCCACCACACACGTAAATGCTATTTTAAGGAGTTGGGAACGGGTCTTACAAAGCCAATACCATCCATTCAGCAGCCTCCTAAATTGGAACTCAAGCAACTACCACCACATGTCCAATATGCTTACTTGGGAGAGTCCTATACATTGTTGGTAATTATTTTAAACTCAGTCAACGAGGTGGAGGAGGAGAGGCTACTACGGGTACTCAGAGAGAACAAAACTACCATATGATGGTCCATTGTAGATATTAAAGGGATCAGTCTTTCACTGTGCATGCATAAGATTCTCATGGAGAAGAACTTTCGACCATGTGTAGATAGTCAACGGAGGCTAAACCCAAACATGAAAGAGGTAGTCAGAGTAGAGGTAATGAAACTCTTGGATGTATGTATCATTTATCCAATATCAGATAGTACATGGATCATCCCTTTTCAGGTCATGTCGAAGAATGGTGGTATTACGGTGGTGCAGAATGAAAATAACTAATTAATTCCCACCAGGATGGAGAGTTTGCATTGATTATCGCAAACTTAAAGCTGTTACTAGAAAGGATCATTTTCATTTTCCATTTATCAATTAGTTATTGGAAAGACTTGCAAGGCACTCACACTACCGTTTCTTTGATGGATATTCTGGATATAATAATATCCCAGTAGCACTAGATGATCAAGAGAAGACGACTTTTACTTGCCCCTGTGGTACATTTGCTTACCGTAGGATGCCATTCAGTTTGTGTTATACTCCTACTACCTTTCAACGGTTCATGATGGCGATATTTTCTGACATGGTGGAGAAATTTATAGAAATTTTCATGGATGACTTCTCGATGTTTGGATCATCTTTCGATAAATGTTTGGAACATTTACTCTTGGTATTACAGCGATGCAATGAGACAAACTTGATATTGAATTGGGAAAAATGTTAGTTCATGGTACGGAGGACATTGTATTAGGACATCACATTTCAGCTAACAGGATAGAGGTGGACAAAGCTAAAATTTAGGTTATTGAGAAATTACTACCGCCTACATCAGTTAAGGGTGTTCATAGTTTCCTTAGGCACGTCGGGTTTTATCGACACTTCATTAAGGATTTCTCGAAGATCACAAAGTCTTTGTAGGACTTGCTAGCTAATGACGTCACTTTTGACTTCTCTACAAAATGTTTATTGGCTTTCAACACTCTAAAAGAAAATTTGACATCAGCATCAATTATCATTGCACTGGATTGTACTTTACCATTTGAATTAATGTGTAGTGCAAATGACTACGTCATGGAAGCCGTATTAGGGCAGCGAAGAAACAAAATATTCCATGTGTTCTACTATGCAAGTAGAACCTCGAACAACGCGTAGATTAATTATGTCACCACTGACAAAGAGCTTCTAGAAGTGGTCTATGCCTTCGATAAATTTCTGTCATATCTTGTTGGGTCGAAGGTCATAGTCTACACAGATCACGCCACCTTAAAATATCTAATGACAAAGAAGGATGTCAAACCAAGAGAGATCCGTTGGGTATTACTCTTACAATAATTTGATTTAGAGTTCAGGGATAAGAATGGCAGTGAAAATGTGGTGATCACTTATCTTGACTTGAACTTGGAGATTAGAAAGAGTCAGTAAAGATCAATGAGATTTTTCCAGATGAGCACTTATTTAGGGTGGAAGAGATACCTTGTTATGCAGATATAGTAAACTATTTAGCCAAGTCTATCATCCCACCGAACTATTCAAGTCATCAACGAAAGAAATTCTTTTTCGACTTGAATATTATTTTTGGGAGGACACTATTATCTATAGGCGAGGAGCAGATCAAATTATACGACGATGTGTTCCTGAAGATAAAGTATCTCAAATACAAGAGCAATGTTATTCATCTGCATACGCCAAACACCTTGGGACATCAAAGACGACTGTTAAGATTTTATAGTCTGGATTTTATTGGCCTTGACTTTTGGGATGCTTTTAAGTTTGTGAAGAAGTGTGACAGATTCCAGCGCACGAAAACATATCTAGAAGGAACTAGATGTCGTTAAATAGCATTTTAGAGGTAGAGCTTTTTGACGCATGGGGAATAGACTTTATGGGGTCATTCCCTCCATCGTTCTCAAATCAGTACATTTTAGTGGCTGTTGACTATGTTTCAAAACTGGGTGGAAGCAGTAGCATTGCCAACCAACGATGCTAAAGTAGTGATTAGGTTTCTAAAAGATGTACATTTTTACCCGTTATGGCACACCGAAAGCTATCATAAGTGATGGGGCCAAACACTTTTGCAATCGATAATTTGAGTCCTTATTGGCTAAATATGGCGTCCGACGCCGTATAGAAACTCCTTATCATCCTCAAACCAGCGGGCAAGTTGAAATCTCAAATTGAGAATTAAAGTGGATACTTGAGGTGATGGTGAGTTCTTCACGTAAAGATTGGTCTAAGAAGCTAGACGACGCATTGCGGGCTTACAGAAAAGTATTCAAGATACCTATAGGCATGTCTCCATATCGCCTAGTTTTTGAAAAAGCGTGTTACTTACCAGTTGAATTGAAAAACCGTGCTTACTGGGCGATCAAAAATCTAAATTTTGATTTGAAAGCAATGGGTGAAAAAAGATTACTTTAGTTCAATGAAATTGATAAATTTTGATTGGAAGCTTATGAAAACCAAAACTCTACAAGGAGTGAACCAAAAAGTGGCATGACATGCATATTCAAAGAAGAAAGTTTGAAGTCGGCCAACAAGTTATGTTATACAATTTTAGACTCAAGCTTTTTCCGAGAAAGTTGAGGTCAAGGTGGTCAGGTCCATAGACAATTACCAAAATATTTCCATATTGGGATATAGTGATCACTCATGATAGCAAATGGACATTTAAAGTCAAAGGACAGCGGTTGAAACCTCACTGAATAGGTGAATTCTCAAAAGAAAAGTTCACTGCTCATCTGCAAACACCGAAGTGAATTAAGCGCCATTAAGTCAAGTTACAGACTATAAACAAGTGCTTGTTGGGAGGCAACCCAATGTTTCTTCCATTTTATTTTATTTTATTTGTATTTTTATTTTTTTGCATTAGATTATAAATTTTTCATGTTTTCTAATTTTTTAGTAAAATTAGGTCATTCATCGTCCCTATAGGTTACAAAAAGTCTATGCATGGTCCAAACTGAATTTAGATGTACATGAGTTTGGAGGTGTTGGAATGGTACTTAGTTGGATTGGTGTGAAAGTCATGTATTTTGAGACAAAACGATTAATTTTGAGCTTTTCGGGATCAAAAAGTGTTTTCAAGTTCAAAAATATTTTTGAACCTACATTCATAGCATCCATGCTCTCCCTGTAGTTTAAAATGTGTTTTGACAAGTTTTGGGGTGTTGGACAGCCAAGTTGCATTGTGGATAGCAAACCGAGATTGTGGTGAAAATTGACTGAAAACGAGTTTTCAAAAAATTGATTAGGTTTTACAAATTTTCCATGTTACATATATTCATTACATCTATTTGAACTTGTATAGTACTAATATCGAGGCAATGTGATCCCTGACGATTGAAAATGAAAATTATACCACAAACCTGGTCGTTTATGTGTTCGCATAGCACTACCAGGCATGTGGTCGCAAGCAGCAAATCAGGGCCAAATTTGGCCAAACAAGTTGTTCTATGCGACCGCATGGAAGTGTTCTATGTGGTAGCATAGAACAACTTCAGGCTCCCGTGTTGTTTTAAAAACTCATGCACACGAACTAACACACGGTCACACACCCACAACACATCACTCACACTTACCTTATCTCCACATTTCATCACTATTAAAAGCCGACATCAAGGTAAGTTACCCATTTTCACTTTTTGTATGCAAGTTTCATTGTGGTTTCGAGAATGAATTGGAAAATGGCTTGATTGAGGAGTTGGGTATTAGGTAGAAATGGAGTTTATGATTGTTGAATTGTATTGAAAAAAAAATTATGGTTCAATTCATGTCCATGTTTTGCAACTTCCATGAAAAAATTAAGTGCTTGCAACGTGTTTGATGAAATGCTTATGTGAGAATTTGGGTGGCATTAGGGTTTACTTCGACTTTGACAACGTTGCTAAGCACTTTGGTTTATTTTCATGTTGATATGCCTTAACTCGTGTATTTGGAAACACCGAACACAACTTGACCACTCCTAGGCATGACATGGGTAGCACACGATACTACATGTCACTTCACATCCCTCACTTTATCCCTCAGGTTCCTAATCCAAATGACGTTCATTTGAAATAAGAGACATCAATTTAGAAAAATAAGAGAGAGTGCGACTAAGCCAACAGTAGGCTGGGCAGGGTCAGGGAACTGATGATGTTGAGATGCCTGAGTTTACCAGCACCATTGGATGTTGATACACAGTTGCTGAGACAGATGTTCATCATCATGATCAGTTCTAGCCGAGATATTGAGAGTTTTCAGCAAGCTATGGGGGCCATGGGTACAGATATTCAAATAGTGCGGAGTGACATGATGATCACTCGGAACTTCGCCTCTAATGCTAGTAGTGAGTCCTTAGCTACGAGACGAGAGGTTGAGACATTGAATGGAAGGTTAAGCACGTATGTAGGTCGAGTATATGATATTCAGTTGCGAGCCGATAAGACTTGGGATCGCTTGGGCAACATTGAGAATGAGGTTCAAGAACAGTCTCTACCCATTCATGGCATGCAGGCAGAGCTATCACAGCAGCCTGAGTTGATATGTCAGATTCTTGCACGACTCCCTCTACCCTCACTAGATTGCGCATCTGGTTCCAATTCACATCCACCACCTTCGTACTGATCATGAGAGTATTGTGAGCCCCATTTTCTTTATATTATTGTGCATTTGTCCTTACCTTTACGTGCTTTTCACTTTTGCATGTTATCATATTTAAACATTGAGAACAATATTTTACATGAGTTTGGGGGTGGCATTTATCATTTTACTGCAGTTTTTGTGTGATTGTGTGTGGTATAATTAAAAAAAAGAAAATTTTTGCAGTTTTATTCATTTATTTCATAGTATTAAATTATAATATTAGTTTTGTGTACTTGTGTGGGTTTGATGACCTTACCGGATATGATGTTGAATATTGGAATATGTATGAACTGTGAATAACGAAAGTAGTACACTATTGAATTAGTCAAAGCTTGTTTATATGAAACTTGACATTTTTATGCACGATGCTCACATATTTGATTGGTGATTTGGTTCATTACATATAGAATAGTTGAACATAGTAAGAAAACTCGAATAACCTCTATTGTATTACTCTATAATCCAAATATTGAGTAGTTTAGATATGGTTGAACTGTTATAGGGGATCATTGAGATAAGTAGAGAATTTGTGCATGAAAAATTATCTTGTGTGAATTGCCTACAACTAAGGAGACAAAAGCAATGTGAAAGTCTTAAATTAAAGGTTAGTTTTAGAAACTGAATGTCTAAAAGAAAGGGGGGCATAGCACGAATTTCTAAGTGTATAAAAGCTATCTTTTCGAGCCGTATAACTCAGGTTATTAAGCATACAAAGGTGGTTTAAAATTGGTACCCTATGGTCATCTGTTTTGGGTGTCATCGGCCTAAAGCTCGCTACATGGGTTATATAGAAAGCAAATGAGAAGATGTGTGAAAAAATAAATAAATAAATAAATACACACACACACACACACGAATAATGAAAAAAAAAAGAAAAAAAATACATAATTACATTGATTAAGCCTCAAGACATTTGACTGATAGAACCATACATTTGATGAGATGCAAGTAACTTAGTTCAGTCTTAAAGGTTGAAGCAAAAAAAATTATAGGAGAATCTCGACTTGTTGAAGTGTGAACTTGTAATAGTAAGATCTATCCAAACTAAGAAATGGTAAGGAATATAATTCAATAAGTTCAACTTAAGATACACTCCTGGAAAAACTGAGTGAAAAGAATCAGTTTGGGGGGTTTGTGTATCCCTCGAGCGAAATAAGGAAATATTTAACTAATATGGGTCAGGTGTTGAGTCAATCATGAGCTTAATATGTTTACACACACACATACACACACGTCGAGTTATGCATATAACAGGTAGAGATTGATTTGATTTTGCACTGTTGAACTTATTCGTTTTGTTAATTACTAAGTTCCAAACCTAAGATACAGCAGATTGTTAATCCATGTTTTTTGTAGAATTAAGTTACAGTTTTGTTTGAGAACAAACAATAGTTCAAGTTTGGAGAAGTTGATAAGTGCATTTTCACACTTATTTTGACCAGTATGGACAATTGTTGATTAATATGTTGGAATATAGCCTAATTATATGTAATTCACGTTTTGCAGAACAACATTGATGAATGTGGTGGAATTTAGGAGAAATAAGTGAAAAAATGATTAAAACGAAAGAAAACCAAAATTCAGGGATCAAGTTGCAAATAATTGAAAAATGACCCGAAAAAGGAATTGGAGTAATTGGAGACGTGAAGATGTTGAGGACCAATCTAGCATTGGCATGAAACATGGGAAGAAGAAGAAGTGGAAAAATAGGTCGAGAAAAGCAAAATGGAATTCGAGGACCAAAACGCAAAGCTGTGAAAGTTTGGCAATACTATGCGGCATATCACAAAATACAATGCGGTCGCATAGGTTAATTCAAGGTATTCCAAGGCCATTTTGAGCTATACTATGCGGTCGCATATTTGAATTTTGACGCAAGAATTCTGGTTTCCTTATTCGAGTAAAATACTTATGGAAACAAATATTGGGATGCGTATTTAAACTCCATGGCCGTCCAGAACGTAGAACAACAGATGTATAAGGGTTTTGAGAGGAGAAAAAGAGCAATATCGCGAAGAATAACACTACAACGCGAAGATTAATCTCAAGAATTCAATTGGTGATGTCGTTCATTCATTATTTTTCTGATTTTCTTTTTTCTATCATGTTAGGTTAGGTTAATTCTGTACTAGGGAACGATGAATTATGTATTGTGATTTTTATTTCTTAGTTTTACATTTTTACAATAAAAACGGGTTTTGGATATTTGAATGGTTTATATGATCTTGTTTTCTCCATAATTATTGTGCACGTAATTGTGTGTCTGTGATGACTTATTTCATGTATTAGAAAGAAGAGAAATATGTTCGACGTGTTATAAATCATTACAGGGTTTGATAGGGGATATAAATATACCGTTATGCCCTATGTGAATATTTAAGTGCTCATAAAAACACATGCATTCTAGTATGTTCGCATTCGTCATAGAGATATATACTTTATTCGAGAGATACCGTTAAATAATTTAGAAACATTAATTCGTCAATAATTCAATCGTGTTGTCAAAGTGTAGAATTAGATTTAAAAGGAATATTATATAGGAATTCGTGATCCTAGTACAATCATTATTCATAATAAAAGTTCGACGTACATTTAAAATAAATTACATTTCGTTTAGTTTTTCACTCATAATTGTATCCGCATTATTATTTTAGTTATAAGTTCATCGTAATAAACAACTTATTTTATTTTTGTTTCGGTAGAGGTCACGATAGTAAAATTTGAGCTAATCAATTATCGTGGGACGATACTCATACTCAAAAAGTTCACTTTATTACTTGTTAACGAACCGTACACTTGAGGTTGTTTTTATTCGAAATATATTTTCACATAACATCGGGCAACTTTAGCTCGATGAAATTGCTCGTGAACGACACTTTAGGAGCACGAATGCATGACAAGGAAATCAAAGAACTGGACAAAATCAGGTAGTACACGGTATGCTGTTTCTTGTAATGTTAGTGTTAAATGATGTTGTCTGACGGTGCAAGTCAGTACTCAAATTCTCAACTACTTGCAAAGCATACAACAACATAGGTGAGAATCTGTCATCTTTCATCGAATTCGTATGATTTTCAAATCCTAAAAGTCCAACTCTTCGTACCTCTATAAATGCTGTAAATGTCAAAAATTCACATGTTACAGCATCGTCGAATACTAAGATTGAACTATATTTAACAATAACGACACATTGTTGAAACTACGTAAAACACCGCCATGTTAACATGCATTTTTTCTTATGATTTCACTCAATTTTGATGATAATAATAATAATAAAAAACTCGAATAGTTTTCTTTTTGTACACCACATTGTGTAGATATAAGTAATACTTTATAGTTTCAAATAGTCCCTTCATTACCTGCTAAAAGCATGTACTTCTCTTTCCTTGTAAGGTTTGTGCATTCAAATCCCAAGGCTTTTGCTATCTCATTCTGCACATAATTGGCCACTTCAAACTTCGATAATTCACCACTGGTACATGCGTGGGATTTTGGTAACTTCTCGAGAAAATTGACAGTGTAAATCGTACAAGGATTCAAGAGAAAGAATAGAGGATCTAAAGTTTTGTATCCACCTGCAGTTGTTCCATAAAACATGCCCACCTTTGAGTCGAGGGCAACTGGAACTATATCGTCGCTCAATTCAGCGAACAAAGGGCTAAACCTCAGCAAATATGGCTCCCTGCAAGTGGTTCCCTCAGGGCAAACTACAATATTCCCATTGGAAAGAATTTCCTCCATCATCTTTAAGTCCTTTTCCCGATCTCTAGTTAGTCGAATGCTTTTTAACGGTGAGAGAAGCTCCGATATTCTGCTTATACTGTACGTAACAGCAATGACTGGTTTCATGAGTGCCAATGAAATGTAGATTGGATCTAGAAGCGTTCTGTGATTTGATACATAAACTACACCTCGGGTTTTGGCCTCCCAGATCGTGGGATCTACAGAACGTCGTCTAGATAGCGAACCTACCATCCCAGTAAAGGCCAAGATTAGGATGGCTACTTTGTAAGGTAGAAATGAGGCGACAAACAGCCTAATGATGCTAAGGAGAAAACCAAATGGTAACCATACGAACATAGACAATGTAGCAGAATACGTCGGCCTAAAGGCCAATCTTCCATCGTGGAAAATTAATGGCTTCGGATAATTTTCCCGAGGAAGGATTCGCCAGCTCGTCTTCTCTGCTGAATTTACCAAATAGACCTCCTGTCACAATAGAAAACACAAGATCATTCATTAAAATTGTAGAATAATGATCGAACAGAACATTTTGACATAAGATCCTAGTACTACCAACCTTGCAATGAGAAAAAGTTTTCTGATTAAGAGACTTGTTAGCAGAACCAAAACCAACTAGAAGAGGATTCACATTTTCCTGTCCAATTATCTCATTCATAACAATATTTATGTCTTTCTTTACCTCCATTAAGCCCACAAAATACCCGAAAACCACCTTCAAATCTCTTCCAACAACAGCATTTACACCAAAACAATCCCTTAAAAATCCTTCAACCATCACATTAGGCATATCACTCACTGCTACCTTTTTCTTGAACTTCATCACAACTTGGAAGCCTTCATAACCAACGTCTTGGAGAAAGAACTTAGGCAGAACAGATCTTCCAAGCCGATAATTTGCTTTCTTTATCCCACAGAAACATATTAAAACCATGATCTTGATCCCAATTTCCTTGCTAAATAGACAAACAAATGGATAGGAAAGAAAAAGAACTAGAGCTCGTATGAGGCTTCCGGCTTCAAACGCCACCAGCATGAAGTAAGGAAATAGAGACGACGACTTTAACAGCGCTTCCTCCATATGAAAGATCAAAGTTGCATCCAAAGGCTCATCTTGTTTATGGGAAAAACAAGAATACTTTTGAAATTTTGATTCGGATTCTTGGGGACAAGTGATTCTTCGTTGTAGAAAATGTGCATGACAAAGGCTTTTGAGGAGGAATCTAAGCCAAAACAAAGGAGCTTTTATTTTGAAAATATTGACAGGCATAATTTCTTGACTAATTAGCAGGAGTTGGGAGAATTTATTGAGATGGACTTAGAGAACTGTCCTTTGTTGCAGTTTCTAATCTGCATCATAATCTTAAATACATTGGGATTGTGTTTGATTTCAAATTCGTCAGCTTTCTTATGACAGGATTTACGTCGTATAATTTGACAAAAACTGTCAACCTACCTCAACCCTTGTATAATTTGACATATTCCCACCGTCTCATTTATATAGCTTTGTTTTGTTTTTCACACGGATTAAGAAATCTTATTTAATGTTATTGAAAAAGCAATTTTTGCCAAAAACTTTCCTAACTTACCCTCATTTAATCATCAATAACTAGTAGTAAATTATTATTGGAAGTAGTAAAGAAATAAGTGTATATTAGTAAATGAACAAAACAAAACATTATTAAAAAGAAATAAGGGTATATTAGTAAATGAACAAAACAAAACATTCTTAATAAAGAAACAAGACTATATAATTTGGACGAGAAAATAAAGAAAGTGAGCCCATATAAATGAGACGGAAGGAGTATAATTTTACTCTAGCTTGGGCGCCGACTATGAAACGTGTAAGTGGAATTTCGGTAGGAAGCTTAAAAATACTATGACTCAAGATGCTACAATGTTATCCTAACTTTTCATATTTTGGCATCCGTGATACCTAACGACGTAAACACCCTCCAAAAATCCGTTAAGTTGCCATTCGCCACCCCACGCGATGATATAAGTAAGGGTATTAAATGTCCACTACTTTTTTTTTTTAGATAAGCCAAAAAGTAAATATATATAGAGAAAAGAAAAACGCTTCTGTCCAAACTAATGGACACTGCTTTCAGTAGCTAGCCTGTCAGGTTATGGGCAAACAGGAAGATAAGATAAAAGAAAAGATAACAAAATAGAACAACAATAATATATACTCAAATTTCTGGCCATTAGAGATGACCACAAACCAGGTGACATTTAAGCAAGGCAAAAGATGGTCCAATGTTCTAATGTCAAGATGAAAATCATTTGATAGATTCAATTTAATGCGGAGAAAAGAAATGAAATGAAGCTCGAACGCTTGATGCTTGTGTTGTAACATCGACCCACAACAATAATAAACTAGAGTCAATATTAAGTATTTAACGCAATTTCTCCTAGGAGATAATCCCGTCATTACAGCTTCTTACCTTTGGTGGTCTTGACAGCATTAGTTTAGGAAGTCTAGGTTTTCTTGAAGAAATTGTCTAAAGAATGGAGATTAAAGTACGGATGAGAACCGTAAATCCAACAGTCTATAAACAGGATTAGATCATTTAATCGATTACCAGTGAATGTTAGGTTACAAGCTCACTGTTAACAGTTAGCACTGTTACGTACAGTAGTGCAAGTAACTCCAATTATACAAATTGTAATTAAATGCTAACTGTACAAAGACATGTATCAAATGTTGACTCTCTTGTGGCGTCTATTTGATTATGACGTTAATAGGTGAATTTGGATCGATTTTAAGTGTTGGATAACATGATCGGCAATTATGTCTTCAAGGCACTATAATTATCGTTCTTCCCTAAAAATAATGACCGCCCTAACTAATAATGTTAAGTTGGGAAACATAATTATGCTGTACAAAGTCCGTATGTAGAATTTCATCATTGGTTAAAGAAAAAAAGTGGGGGAAGGTTTTTTTTTATTATTATTATTATTTGGTTAAAGAAATTCCGATTCAATCAAATCTTACTATATCATGTATATGTAAATCATTATGTAAGTCATTATATACATACAACACGAACTTTTTTTATTGTAAACTAATTTTCATCACGGTGAATTATTGCAACGTTGGAAGAGGATGTGGTCTTACATTAATATGGACCTCTATAAATTTCTCTTATTCTTATATGTCTATTTTTTTCCCGCGATTTTATGGTATAATTAGAGTTTTTAATTGTCTGCAAATTGGGTGCCAACGAAAATCTAGCGATGGAGTATAGAATCTAAAGAGAATTCAAATACGGACCTCTCAAGATTTTTCAACCGTTCCACTAGACATTTGATTTGACTTGGATTGAAGATCAATAATGACAAATTAATTCTCTTACCAGTTATTGCCAATAATTAAGTGATTGCAATGGCTACGACTCCAATAAGTTTGGCTATCTTCGGTGATATCAATTAAATGGGGAGTAGATGGATGTCAAGATTAAATGCCATTAACACCACTCCAATGCCCATTGCCATGCTACGTTCTGTTGCTTTCCTTGTTCAATTCCTAAAAACCAAATGTTTTTTTTTTTATTTGTTTTTTAGTCTGTTGGGGATGGCTTTAAAAATAAGAATATACTATAAAGATTTCTATCTAACCTATAATGAAGAAGGTAATGCATTGCCACTGTTCATCCTGCCACGTGTCGACATATCCTTGCACTGTTCTCCTTTTTTTTTAATATATTAGTCTAAAAATGACGCCATTTTGCTTATGTTAAAAATGACGTGGTTTTGAATCAGAACAACGCCATCTCGTGACTACCAAGACTGCATCGTATTGCTTAGGGTTTATTGACGATAGAAATTAAATCAACAAAGTCATCTCATCTAACTAAAAATTTCGCATTCTATACTCACTAGTTTTGATACTCAAACTAGAACAAATTGCAGAAATGACTATTGGGGAGGGAGATAATTGAATTTGCATGCTTCTATTATCTTATATGGGAGTATTTATAGATTTTCCTCGGAAAAGTAAATGACAGGTGGCGGCTCCTTATTAGCTAATTTATAACTAATTTTGTTGGAGTATCACATTTTATCTATTGGCTTTGGGACCATTCTTTGAATATTTGACCACGTGTACCTCTATAACAGTTTTCAACCTATATGTGGGAATAACTCGCTTATGCTATGTGAGCCCTTTGTATTCTTCTCCTTTCGCCTTATAGCTTGTTGGGTATGAGCTCGCGGAATTTATTTTCTAATTCAACAAGTAGTCCCTAAAATCCAATTTTATTATTCATATTAAATCTAGGACTTATTATAAATTTATTAATATGCGAACTCATAATTGTTTGCTTATATTTTATTTTTGTTTGTTGTGGCTAGTGTGGGTTGTATTGAAGGGACATGCTATGATTGTAATAGTCTATAGGGCGGCTTTGTGCACATTTCAAGTTAAGTGCATGTACACTTTAATGCGCATGTCAGTTTTGCGCAATCGTATTCTTTCCTTTTTGAATTCTTAGCAAGGCACCCTTTAGTACTAGATTGCCACGACTGCTTGGGTACTTTAGATGGTTGTGACTTGTTTGAGTCCTTAATCCGGCAGTTTACGTTCCCTTTTAGAACTTGTAAATATGCTTTTCCCATTTTGTGGTTTTCTTTCTTGCTTCTTCTTCAATACTTCTTTGCTTATTTATACCTAACACCCTTTCTTTAGTAATTCTATCTTTCGTTTTGAAAGATTCTTCGTGTTTCCCTTTATTTGTTTTTGTGATTCTTTTGTCAAAATGTCTTCCTAGAGTGACTTCCAGAAAATATCATCTAATTCAAAAACAAAAAGCTCTAGATTTAAGGATACCACCTTTGATGTGCCCTCTTCTTCCAAGGGATACCATTGTGTTAAGGCTTTAACTCCGCTATAACGAATTCTTCTAGTTCTTGGACTATCTCAAAACATTCTAAATTGGGGCGTAGTTCCAGACATAGGGCTGATGAGGTAGCGAGCCTTCGAATAATTCAGATGACCATAATGCTAGTAATAGGGAGGTTTTTGAGACTTCGGAGATATTTACGAATATCATTGAGAAGGACTTGAGTGAAACTCAGGACTGTTTTGGTGTCCATGATAACGTAGAATTGATTTTTCTCGGGCAATTCCAGACTGCGGATTGTCCCCTTCATGACTGTATAGCTATTCACAAATATTCAAAGGACATGGTATTTAGAGTACTTTCGTAATGTTCTTTCTTCTTTCAATATCGCTCATACCCAACTTACTCTAAATGGGTGAGCTCATATGGTGGGATAATTTTTGCTATGAAATTATACGGGTTTGAGACAAGTGCTTTCGCCAAACATTTTTCAATCTATTTACCATCCCGTGAAGACGGGAAATAAAGTGAATCCATAGAAAGGGTATTAATATCTTTCCCATTGCTCTCCTAGGACATACCCAAACCTTGTCATTACTCCCAATAAAGTGCATAATTGGAAATATAATTTCTTCTTTGTTCACGGTAATTGGGGGCTTCAACATAATGATACACATCCTTATGTAGTTATGTCCCGGTTTTATGGTGAATATAGTCAGTATTTTTCCTTCGCTTATTTTCTGACTTAAAAATCGTCTAATTTGATTATTTTGGTCCGGATAAACAATTGGCTCCCCTTCGATTAATGATAAGTCATGCCAACCTCCTAAAATCATTTTAGGGTCATGCACTAATTGCTGCATGCTACACATTAAACCGTGTCCCATCTAAATCGATCGACAAAACTCCATACAGTTATGGAAATGTAGAATGCCCAACTTGTCTCATATAAAAGTTAGGAGTTATAACGTTTATGTGAAGCGCTCTGAATCAAATAAGCTAGGATATAAGTCTGATAAATGCATATTTGTAGGATATCCAAAAGAGACAGTTGGATATCATTTCTATAATCTCATTGAGAAGAAAGTCTTCATCTCAAGACATGCTATCTTCTTAAAGAAAGAGTCATTCTAGGAGAGGGCGGTGGGAGCAAATTAAAACTTGAAGATGTTCAAGAGTCCACAAATATAGTTGACTAAGTAGATAAACCTAAGTCTGATCACATACTTGTTGAGGGACAAACTCTTGATCAGTAAGTAGAAACTCCTAAGAACATTCCGACTCAGTGTAAGTCTTCATACGATCATCCGTGTAACACACCAGAATCTATACCCCGAAGGTACTCAAATGATTCCTTTATCCATAATAGAAGTTGATTGACTCCTATTGTAATACGAAATTTAAAGAATTACGCGAAATAGTATAAGCTATTTTATTGTCTCATAAAAGGTCAATTAATTCAATCCGCTACAAAAATTAAATCTAGTACTTATTTTCAACATCGATTTGATAATAAAAATCTAAATTGCAAAATAACTTTCTAATTAAAATATTGAAAGAAAAACTAAAATTCTTGATCCAGCGACACTGAATTTGTCAAAAGTCTAAATCTCCAACTCCAATCAATCAAATATCTATAAAATAATTTAGAAAATGGAATGAGCATATGAATACACTAAATACATATTTCATGCCAATATTTTCACAATTTAATAAAAAAAAGCAAGTAAATTATGCACATAATATAATTTTCCATTGGGAAATAAATCGGACAGTCTGATTCTCAATCAGGTTATAACCATTCTCAATCCCTTCTTGGGGTCTGTAGCCCTATCGCTAGTTTCCGCGTAGATCTACATAATAATGGTGAGTATGTTTCACTCATGGGTTTTATAATATTTAATCTTGATATTTCGTTTTTGTCTATGATCTTTTAGAACGTTTTGATTTGTATTTTCATATGTCTTATAGGTTAGGTTAATTGATGTGAATGATGTAAAACTTAGAGAAAAGAATGATGTTGGCATGAACCAAAGAGAAGTTGATGTTGATAAGGTGAAACTCGATTACTGGAAGCTAAGTTGAAAGAAAGAAGTGAATAACAACGAACAATTGTGAAATCTAAAATTTGAGGACTCAATTGTAACTTTTTAGTGGTTGATTCGGACTACAAAATGATAATTGAAGATTGCTAAAAGTCAACTAGATGCAATTAGAAATCAAAAAGAAGTGAAACATGATCAAAATATTTTCACAAATCAATTTTCAAACGCACAAGAATGTTCCAAATTTTTAACCAGGGATTGAGACCCATTTTGACATTTTAAACGTTCGAAATAGAAAAAGATATCTGAAGTAAAGTTGTATTTCTTTGAATTAACTTTCCAACACACTTTGAATCGTCTCAATTGAATATCGAGAAAGAAAGTTATGATTAAAATATTGAATGATGTGCAGTGTTGAAATTCTTTCAGAAGGCGGGTGCTTGGGTGAAAAAATAGTAAAGTGGAGCCTTTGTGCCACCCCATAGCGCCCAAGCACCACCACCAAACAGAATCGCGCACCCAGGTGCCATCTACAACAAGTAGGGTTTTGAGAGTTTTATCCGTTTTAAAAAGCCCAAATTCCACTCCAACTCATCAATTACTTCAATATGCATACATACCAATTTAGGGCCATTTTTCAAAGAGAATTCAAGAGGACAAGAAACAAGGAATTAAGCAAGAAAGCAAGATCGACAACACGAAAAGATTGAATATCTACAAAAATAGATTTTCTCTTTTCTCTTCTATGTTGTTCTATATGTATTGGATAGTTTCTACGTCTTCCGTTATGAGCTAAATAGCTTATCCAGGGTTTGATGTAACCAAACTTGAGGGTATGTTTTGATTTTATTAAGTATTTCTTTGAAATTTTCCATTCCATTTATTTGTGTCGTTTATTTTTCATATTTTCAATTAATTGTCCATTAATTAAATGAACTGATTGTTTGTTCAAGTTTCGGCACTCGAGAGATAGAACCTTAGACTTGCTCGTATAGGAAACAACCTAGAAAATATAGGTTTTGAGAGACAGTATAATTTATTTGAAGTTGTTCCACATAAGAACCAAGAATTTGATCATTCTTATATTTCAATTCGGAATACAGATATTGGAATTGGACTCTAGGAATAGTTTTTACTCGAAACTCGAAAGAGGCAGTAAAATTACATTAGGATTCTTGCTTATAAACTTGAGAAAATTGATTAAAAATAACTTAATAATTAAAAACCATATCGTTAGGTGAAATTGATTAATTCTTCTAAATTGCATTCATTCGTTGAATTCGTCACAATATTCACATTAGATTTCGTATAAAACCATTGATTACAAATTTGGATTGTCTAGATAAAATAGATGCTAGTTCACTATAGTACTTATTAAAAATCTGATTATCAATCCTTATGGGTTCGACATCCTATTTCATCATTATATTATAAACTTGACATTGTATACTTACGGTGTATTTACGTGATAGAAAACACGTAACAAATATCCCATGGTATTACCTACAAGATCCTCCTAACTATTAATTTGGATCACATAATAACACATAACTTAACGTAAAACATCAAAAGTGAAAACACAAAACCACTCTGCACATAAAGAAATCCATACCTTGTTCATTAAATTGTATGTATATTTAAGCTACTTAAGACTGAAAATCCTTGATAATGGCTCACGAACACATCGAAATGCTTTTATTCTCTTTTTCTTTTTCTCTTCCTCATTTCTCCTTTTCTCTCCTTCGCACTCTCTCTCTCTCTCTCTCTCTCTCATTCTTTTCACTTCTTTCTCTCACGGTTCATTTACTCTCTTTCTTTGTGAATTTGTGAAATGGTGTGCATCATCTGCATTATTAAATAGTTTTTATAAGATTAGAACTAATTACCTACTTAGAATTCTAATAGGACTCTTAATTCAAATTTAAATTGAACTTTCAACAAACTACCTTATCAAGAAATTTGAATTTAAGAAACATCCTAACTACTCTTATATCCCAAAATCCGATAAATAAATTTAATATATATCCAAAATAATAATTAAAATCTAATTTCGTAGACTATCATTACAAGGTCCCTAGAAAAACGGTAAAGTTGCTAACTTAACCAAAATTTCTAAAAACTTGCATGTGTGCCTCATAATATATTGTACATATGTTCGAGGTATTACAATTTGACTTCCTAGAATGTATGAATTCACGATTACTAATTAGGCATTACTAATCGAGAATGATGAACTTACTAATTCCGAGAAGTAAAGTCAATTGTTGTTTCAAAGAGATAGCAAGAATTCATGAAATACAAGATGAATTCAATGTATGTAAAAAATGTTTAGACCTTAGTTGATTCATTTGATGGGATAAAACCCATAGGCTATAAAAGAGTTTACAAGAAAGAGATCGACATGGATGGAAACATCCATATATACAAAGCAACGCTAGTAACAAAACATTATAAACAAAATAATGAGTTGACTTTGATGGAACATTTACACTTGTAGCCATGCTTAACTCCATTCAAATGTCGCCTGCAATAGTTGCATACCATGATTATATTGCAAATGAATGTCAAAACTGCATTTATTAACGAGAATTTGTGAGAGAAAGTGCACATGACACAATCCTAAGGTTTTGAATCCAAAGATGTTAACAAGTTATGCAAGCTTGACTGATCTATATATGGATTGAAGCAAACCTCTAAGAGTTAGAATCTTCGATGAGGTAATCAAATAGTTTTTATGTTATCAATAACGAAAAATGAGCCGTGTGTTTATAAGAAAACAAGTGAGATTGTTATCGTATTTCTAATATTATATGTAAATGATATATTATTATTGGAAAACGATATCCATGCACTTCAATCGGTGAAATTATGGTTGATGATTTTTCAATGAAAGATATGGGATAAGAAAGTTGATTTATAGAGATATATCTAAAAGATTGCTTAACATATCCTAATCTACATAAATATTATTTTAAGAAGATTTTATGTGGTGAAAATAAATTGAGAGTTCATGGATACTCTGATGCTAACTTCCAATCAAACTAAAAGATAAAAAGTCTCAATCTGAATACATGTTTACTCTTAATAATAGAGCGATTAGTTGGAAAGATTCCAAATAGGGAACAACCGCTGATTCAATAACACAAGCCTAATATGTTGTTGCTTTAGAAGCACAAGTGTTATGGTCTGGATTAAAAGTTTCATTAATCAACTTGGAGTAGTTTCTAATATTCATATCTCTGTATTGTGAGAACAATAGAGTCATTGTACAAACGAAGGAACTAATGTCTAATTAATGATCCAAACATGTGTTAAGGCGATGTTAGCATCTCATAAGAAAAAAACGAGTTTCCACAAGTGATAAAATTGTAGATCCATCAACAAAGTCATTGTCGTAACATAGCATTATCGTCGTGTACACTTTTTATGGTATTAGATACATAAGTGATTGGATCTAGTACAAGTAAGAGTTTGTAATTGTTATACCCTAAGTCCAATCGATTTTGGATGTAAACACTTTTAATATGATTAATGCATTTTTCTTTGCTAGATCTATTATTTAATTGAAAAATTAAATTAACAGAGTTCGTAATTCAAGTATTAGTAACTTGTTAATCACAATCAATTTTGAATGTGAGAAACAAATTACATATGAACGAATTTTAAATTATTCGTGGTCGTAAGTAATAATGAAATACGAATTCATTATTATGAATAGACCAAAATGTGTGGCATTTCTTACTGATGAAGTGAATAATTGATATTGAAAAAGATGAAGTGACATTTAAATGGGCGAGTGGATATTTTGTTAAAAGAACAAAACATTGAAGACCAGCTAAGAGATTCCACATGGATAAATATCTGAGTGTCGTGGTTATTCTCTAACATTCGGTAGTGAAATTGATCATTTGACTTGAGGTGATCATAGTGTCTTATATAAGGATAGCTATAATTTGGTGATGTCAATTGTTGTTCTATCAAGGTAGCTAATACGACATCATTATAGTATATCAAAAATCATATGAAAGTTGTGAATGATCAATTGATTATTCGTTTATCTTAGATAGTAAGGGATTACGGTCTTCATTTCATTCTATTAAATTGATAACAAAATCGTTAGCCAATATAAGTATGTAAGTCAATAAGAGTTTTGACTATTATTGACTTAAAAATGCGATGAAAGATATGAATGGTAATCGAGATTAACACACTTTCTTATCTCATAATTGATAGGATTATGTTGATGAAGGGATTACAGTATACTGTAAACAACAAGTCTAGTTTTATCACATCACGTGATATTTCTCGTTACATGTAGTGCCATGACACATTATTAAACGTCAATCTAGAACGATGATTAATTTAAGTAAATTAATGAAAAATTAAAAGAGAGTTTTAATTTATCTCATTTTGATAAAATCAAAATAATAATTCACGTCGTCTGATATTGTGATCAGAACCTAATGAGTCACGCACAAAAGAAAGAATTATAAGAATGATATTATGAATAATTAATGGGATAGCAAAAGACCCAAACCTTTCAAATATTAGCAGACTTTCCCCAAACCTTTGATTTGTTGCAGTGATCACCCCTAACATTTCCAACCATTGCATGTGAGGCTCTTTTAGATGGTTTCCATCCATTTTTCCGTCAGTTGACCCAAAAAATTAATTTTGGCCATATTTTTAATCAACTAAAAGAGAGTAAAATGGTAAATATATATAAAAATAATTAAATAAAAGGATAATTGAATAAAAATTTTAAAAAAGGAAAAGCAAACGAAAAACAGTTAGCATCTTCCACTGTGCCGGCATCCTCGGGTATCTATTTAGGTCAAATTGGGGAAGACCCATATGTTCATTGGACACACCATGAAGAGTAGGTGCTTGTGGTGGTTGTCTGCGATCATGGTTCTCACCACCGGTACCGAAAAAGCCATATGAAAGTCGCACAGTGGTTGGTTCGAAGATGTAGTTTGCTGGTTTTGTTTCTGTGCGTTTAAGGATGATTGATGACCATGGACAGAGACGCCTTGGTGTGTATAATTGCCTGGAATGTTAGGCATGACATGGGTGTTGCTGAAATTGGAGATTTCGGCTGTTTTGGGCAAGTTTAGGTGGGTTCGAGGCAGGGCGTAAGGTGGAAGTTGTAGAGGGTGATGATAGCTTTCTAGTGGTATGTATATCCGACGGTTAGGGTGGTGGCTGGCCGAAGTTGAGGCCGGAGTTGAAGGTGAAGATGACGTGGGGGGCATATTTTCTTTTTTCTTTTTTAGTTTAATTGTTATTTTAACTGTTAATAATATTTGGAAAAATATAAAATGTAAAGTTACCATTATGCCCTTACTAAAATTGGTCAAAATCAATTTGCTTGGTCAATTAACTGTCAAAACCATCCATTTGGACCTCTGGTGCATATTTTTGAAAGGTTATGGGTGACGGCTGCAACAAATCAAATGTTTGGAAAAAGTCTGCCAATATTTCAAAGGTTTGGGGTTTTTGCCGCAATTATCCCTTAATTAATTGGATATTTGTAGAATTAATTAATTAGATTATTTATTAATGAGATTAAGTTAATTGACTGAATTAATGAACTTATAGGTCAAGTTTAATTAATTAGATTAATTAAATATTGGGTCGGTTTATGTTTCATAGGTGGGCCAGCCCTCTTAAACTTTTATTAATAAGATATTAGGGTTTGAAAAATCATAACATACCCACAATAAAATTATTTTTCTAGCATATGAAAGAGAAATCATAATCTCTTATTCTTGTCTTTCTATGTGGATTTTCATTATCGGCTTAACAATTGAACAACTGTGATATGGAAAGATCATGATTCACAAAGGCGTGAAAAGATTGTGATTTTTTGTGTTGCGGGATTAGCAAAAGAATTCGTAGAATTTGTAAAGGTCCAATTCTAATCACAGTTTGTATTTAAACACGAAGACAATCTTTGATGGGAATTTAAATTTCATTATGCATGTACAAGTAAATTCCTAACACTTCTATGATCTTGAAATTTTGTTTTTGGGGTCAATTACGGACATCAATTAAGGGTCAAAATCAACATGGTGCCTCGTTGATTGTTCGACTTAGCTTTTGTTTGATTTGGCTAAAAATTAAATTTTAATACTTGTTATTAAAAATAGATGAAATGTGTGATTAAAAAGTTTATAAAAATGTGAATTGTGATTTAAAATAAATTTGAGAAAAGAGAAGTATTAAAAAACTAAGAGGCCAGACATCTGCTTAATGGTGGATCACATCTTTACTAGATTGATCCACGTGTCTCAGAGAGCATAATTGATCTTGATCCTTGAAGTGGGTTATCCTATACACATAAGAAGTATACACACCATTCTTGTGAGATACACCATTCTCTCCATCTGTTTGTTTCTTTCATTAGAATTTTTTTTTTTTTTTACTCCTATTCTTTTTTAATTTTCTTTTAGGGTTTTCTATCTTGAATTATTCATTAATTTGTACTCTAGAAGACAATCAAGCTTTGAATGGACAATATTTTGGGTATGAACTTGTGTTATTGAGAGTTTTTGCATTAGATTTGAAGTCTGGTGTGATATGTGGAGTGACTGGGTGCTACGCTTTACATATTGACCGTTAAGTTGATCTTACCAACATTGTTGTAAGTAATAACTCGTTGATTTAGACACTTTCTGATAGCCCAAGAATGGATAACCAAGAGGGGGTGAACTGGTTTTTAAAACTTTTCCGAAGAATTAATCTAAATTCAAACAAGTAAAGACTAAATAGATTAATTCAAATAGTAAGCACAATATAAAAACGATAAGTAAAAGGGAGAGAGGATGCAAACGATGTTGTTATGGAGGTTCGATCTCAAACACGATCTACGTCCCCCGTTACCAAACTCTCCGTCACGAGCAATGCCTTTTTCACTATATTGATTGACTTATGATGCAATCCAACCTTTTACAACGCTTTCGATGACTTACAAATAAGGAACACCGATCCTTATACAATGTTGAGCTTTACGAGACCTCAACACGACCAACACTATATCAAAGTGATTTTACAATGAAATTTCTCTCTTGATAAATAATACAAACAAATTAAGTACCAAGAGAGGCT